>DF357443.1:72815-130866 GCA_000787875.1 Solanum virginianum | reverse complement strand
GTAGAAAGTATATATTATACGATATACATTTAATATATATTATCATATATTTAAAAATTTAAATATAATTTAACTATATAAAAAATATACATAAACTATATATATCAATATAGCGAATAATTATTTTTTTAGTAATTATTTTAGTCGAACACCCATATACTTTATTTTGTTTCTATAAGTATGTCATAAGGTCATTTAATGTTTTAATTTTATTCAAATCCTTATCCTATAAAACGCGTAATCTGTTGAAATTAATGTTTTTTTTCTATTAATTAATATAACAAAATCCTTTATCAATAAAACTTATCTTCTGCCGAAAGTAGCAAATGACGTATTCTTTTTAAATGTATTCATCGCCTTGTGATGCAAAAAATGAAATTGTTTTTTTTTTTTTAATTAAGATTGTAATTTTTAAGTTTTAATATAAATTTTTATAGGGAGTGCTTTTTAAATAGACCTTATAGAGCCTGAATCCGAATTGGTCGAATTTGAATACGAATATCGACATAAAATAAAAAATTAAAAGAAAATATCTCAAAATATATATTTTCAATTAGTCGAAGTCAAATATATCGAGCTTGAATTTAATTTGTCTATTGGAATCCTAAGGTTTCTTCCTTTTCTCAATCTTTGTTTTGTTAAATTCAATATTTTCCCTCAACTTCACTAAGAAAGCATAAAGAAACAAATCAATTATTCAAATTGAAATAATTGCGATATTAAATCAGTTTGTAATTTGCGTACAATTCAATTATTTTCACGAACTTTCTTCCTTACTAGTAATTTTATCTTTTTCTTTTTATTATTTGGCCGGCTAGGGCGGGCGGGGGAGGGGGGGTAGGTTGTGCAAATTATTCAAATTTTAGGTGTACACATTGTGGTCCAATTTCTTAAATAATTTGAGGGTACCACACTTTTTACACGAATAAGAACAATCAAAGATAATATTACAAGAATAAATTTATTTTTTTGCTATATTTTTAACATGACAACCCCACGCATCACATTAGCTTTATTTCAAAATAGAGCAAGCGAATCTTTTCACTTCGTGTTTAGTACTTACTTTAAGTCCTGGATTAATTCTGATTTACGTCACATTGAAATGACGGAATTCACTCTTTAACAATTTTTCTTTTATATCCAAAACTCAATCTTGAAATCTCTAATCAAGAATGAAGGGATCATATCGTCTCACCAGAACCCTTGTTGGTGAGCTATATATAATTCTTTTTTTAATTTTTCCTTCTATTTTCATATACTAAATTAATTAAAAGTATCTACTATTTGAAAAACAAAACAACAACATTGTGTTATTGTACACTACACTAAAAGGAGCAAATTAAAGGGTTCCCCCTATATTAAGGGAATGTTTGTTTAAGCCCTAAGTTTTTGAACTTTGATTAAATCCCAATTTTTAATTTTGTAATGACATGTTGAATATTTCCTCTCTTTTACATTTTGATTTAATTGACACATTATATTTATTAGCCCTATTCTTCACTTTTACTCTAACTTCTTTTGTTTTATTTATTTTGTTATTCTATTATCTTTACTCTTTGCTTTCTCTGTTCCTTTTGAGTTGGTATATCGTATTTTCAGTTGATATATTATATTTTTAGTATTTTAAAAAATACTATAAAATGTGATTTTCTTTTTCATATCAATATAAATAAGAAACACATATAAAAAAAATTGTTACAATTAAATAGGAATGGGGAATTATATATATATATATATATATATAGCAAACGTACGAACTAGTTAAAAAAATTTAACATCTAATATATACATATAAAAATATATTTTAATTATATATAAATTTACATGATTTTTTATCGAAAAAGATTCGCATGACCCCGATAAAGAAATAGCTCTGCCCCATATACATATAATTATATGCATGTGATATTCAAAAGATCTTTTTTTTTTCCCTAAAACTTTGTCATCAGTCAACTTTCACCATATAAATTGAAAAGGAAATGCTAAATTAACTAATCTTATAGAGAGATTTTAGTTGACCAAACCTTTACTGCATTTCCAAGTGTCAACTTATAAGTGATCATTTGACTTTAATTAGTCTTCTTTAGTCTTAATTAGAAAAGCTTATATTATAAATGTATATTTTATTTTTCAAATTTGCTTTGAATCGTTTCACTTGAGTCACGGTCGAAAGCAACTTCTCTATTTTTTCAAATTAGATATATCAGTAACGATTATGATGGAGTAATAAGTATTCTTCACTTTTAACTAAGATCTCAAGTTCGAATTTGGATATGAAGTCATCTTTGTTAGGAAGCATTTTATGCTCAAAATAAAATTTTTTAACATAAATTTGAATTAATCAGATTTCAATGTCAATATTAAACATGTGATATATTTTACACTTTTGGTAGTTGTCAAGTGTCATATGGTTGCCACCTTTGCATTAATTATGGGTAACGTGTTGTAACTGAAAAAAACAGTTGGAATTTCTTGAGGATAATGAGATATATATCCACTTTTTTGACTATCTAATTTATTATGTGAATATTATAAATTTATAATTTAGTAATATTAGCCACGTGAAACCTACCCACCCAAAACTTGGAAAAGAATAAATTAAATAAATTCAATTAAAGAAAAGGCAACTTTTTTTTTGGTTCAAAGGAATTAGAGAAGGACTTGGTCATACCTGTAAATTAAATGGCGCAACAATATGCCTTGTCCCTTTTCTTTTACAATATATATATATATATATATATATATATATATATATATATATAAAATAAATTAAATGGCGCAACAATATGCCTTGTCTCTTTTCTTTTACAATATATATATATATATATATATATATATATATATATATATATAAAATTATTTAATATTTAATATTTGATCTGATTAATTCGTATTCATATCGCATCTATTGTCATTTTTTGTATCTAGTATTTACTTCTGCTTTTGGGGCCTCTATCTCGATGAGGTAGTGACATGTTCTACGTATATCTTACTCAGACCCCTCTTGTGAAATTTCACTGGGTATGTTGTTGTTGTTATTTAATTCGTACTCACTTCGCATCGCGTATGACTCAATAAAGGATAAGCATTTTTTTCACCATGAGCTTATATGTTGTAAATTTGAATATAATCAGAGATTCAAGTTGAGTTGGTGAACGTTTGGGTTGACTTATGAATTAATTTTTAAAATTGAATTAGACTCAATATATAGTTCTCTTATTAGTGGTTAGATTTTTTAATTTTGTAATAGCAAGTGTAATTATATTTCCTTTGTAGATGAACTTTTGTACTTAAGTCATCTATCGTCTATAGGATTAGCGATGAAGTTCGTAGCCAATTTTAATTTTAATTTTTTTTCTTATAGTGATTAATATTTTTCATCTTATCTCAATTTGTTCTACTACCAAGTGTTGTGCGTAGGAAAAATTGCAAGACTTATTTTTTTATGATAAGAAAAACTCGTAGCCACTATTCTTTAGTGTGCACAGAGTAAAATTCTACGTCTATACAATAACTTGCAAATCATACCGAAAAAGTCACAGACAATTGTTACTTAAATATTATGGCAAATACGACATGTCATTTTTTATACAACGAAAGATATCAACTTTTTCAACCATTTAACTTTTAAGAAACTAACTAAAAAGAAACTAACTTGACACTATCTATCTACATTCCAAGAAATTCATATGCTCTGCGGACGGAGCAAAAAGTGAAGTTTTGGTAAGAGCAAACCGCCCTATTCTATTACTAGACATAATTGGGAGAAATTCATCCGAAACTAGAGCCCTATTCTATTACCAGACATAATTGGGAGAAGCTCATCCGAAACTAGAGTCCTTTTCTATTACCAGACATAATAGGGAGAAGCTCATCCAAACAAAATACCGTATTTTTTAATCAATTTCATTTAAATTATGGTTCAATTTAATTTTTTAATCATAATCATGAACAACGAAAACACACACATGCATACACACATACATATCTTCTAGTATATATGTTATGTAAAAGTGAAATCTTGAATGTTAAAATTTGAGTTTAACATTGTAATTTTTTTTGTTCTTTGTTAATTTTAATCAATTCGATAAACATTCTTATAATTATTTGCAATTTCTTTTACTTAATCATAACTTTTACATGATTATTTGTTTTGAAAAAGGGAGATATTTGGAGTGAAGAAAAAGGCCAACGGTATCGTAGGGAAAGGCTTAAGAGTGTTAAACATATCGTAGAACTTACACTAGTGTAGAGCTATCTTAACTTAGTTGTGTATTCACTTATTTATATTTGACTTCTCTTTGATAAGAATTTTGACTTCAATACCAAATAATGGTAATTGAGTAACTAATTACTCCTATTTATATTTTCTAGTTTAGTGAATGAATTATGATTAATGTCATATGGTTATTCCTAAATATAACTTTGGGTTGTCAAATTTGCTGATGGCACTGAATTAAATGGACCCTCATCAAACTACTCAAATATTAAATGGATTGAGCATGGAACAAAATAGAAAAAATTACTTTAAACGATGAGTTATAGTCCAACCATACCGAGTTTTGATTTGTTTGTTGTAATTTGTTATAGAACTATTTGAAAACTAATACAAATCTCTTTTTCCTTCGACTATATATATATATATATATATATATATATATATATGACATTCAAATAATTTCTATTTGAATTTATAAATCTAGCCAAAGTTAGCTCAATAACCAATCCAAACTTGAACTGATTCAACATGTCATGTTTCTGTTAGCTAATTTTGGCTCCTCTAGAATTAGTAGGTTAGTAGAGATAGTTATATCATTATATATTGTATTGTTTTTATTCGTCATTTATTTTATTACTTTTATTGTCTTTATAAAATTTCATTTATTGTCCACTCTAATCGTTTCATATCTAGTATGTTTTGCTTTTGGACATGCTATTTTCAAGATGAGGATCTCTCAGGAACAATCACTCTCTCTCTATGAGGTAGTGGTAAAATCTTCGTACATTTTTCCCTTTTCAGATCTCACTTGTGAAATTTCACTAGATATATTATTATAGTAGTAGTATATTTATTTTTCTAGTTCTATAAAGATTGTCCATGGCAAGGAGCACATATACATGATATATTCAGCCCATGAAGAAATCTAGCTCAACATAGCAGTAAAATCCTACAAGTAGAATTTAGAAGAATAAAATGTAATCTGACATTACTATTACCTTGTAAAGATGGAGAGGTTGTTTCCACGGTAAAACTTCCAAACACTATAGATAATGAACCTTTTGATTGACCCCCACGGCAAATATGAGAGCGCACTTGTAGCATGCTTTATTACAGTTGAAGACCTTTTATATTGTTTTACCTCTTTTTTATTTAAAGGTCAAATGTCATATAAAACATTACTTCAAAGATCAGACCAATAGTTGCAATATATTTTCCCACTGGGAACAAGAAAAAATGAATTAAAACTGTTTCAGTACATATTATTGTGGTGATTTAAAGCTATTCGCCTTAGGAAAAATTGGTGTTATTTTGATAATTATGAGTTTACTACCCTCCTGCCTATCTAATGGCAACTAGATTAATGCAAGAGTACTTTTGCTTAGTTCTCACCATATACCCACTTCTCTGAATTACTTGTGTAATTAACCAACTCCCCTGGTTTAAACCATAGGTTGATCTCATCCTTCGCTGTCTCAGGACCATCGCTACCATGGATGATGTTCCTGTAAAGCAGATTGTATTTAACACACATCATGCAATCATACAAGCAGAATGATCGAGTTCAAGGTGAGAAGTTATGTTACCTTCCAACTACAACAGCTAAGTCGCCTCTGATGGTTCCGGGTTCAGATTTCTGTGGATCCGTGGCTCCGATGAGCTTCCTTCCGTATCTGATAACTCCTTCACCTTCCCAAACCTGAAGAAAAGTGAATGGTGTTCCCCATGATGAAGCAGTTTTGGCAAACAAATATAGTAAAATGACACTTGACTACTAAATGCCCCTTACTTACCATTGCTAAGACAGGGCCAGAGCTAAGGAAATCACACAGACCATTAAAGAATGGTCTCTCACTCAAGTCATGATAATGCTTCTGTGCAAATTCCTTGGAAGGAATCACAACTTTTATTGCAACCAGCTTGAAGCCCTTGCGCTCAAAGCGTGATATGATTTCTGAAATCTAAATTGCAACAAAATTTTATCAGCCAAACGTAAAATTTGCAATCACGCATATGCTAGGTGGTAGAATTGTGCAACCAGAGAGGAGGAGGAGGAAAAAGCATTCAGATAAAATATTAAAATGCGAAGTAACTTCAGTTTCCTCTTGAACTAAAGAACAGGGGGAAAGCACATTATTGGGAGGTCATATAAATAAAGATAGCAGCAACAGAAACCAATATCATACCAGGCCCCTCTGTACTCCATCTGGCTTGATGGCGATAAAGGTGCGCTCCATCTTGAAAGAAATAAAAACAGATCATATGTATTATTAAAAGGAATGAAAAATGATGATAAAATGGACAATAAAACACCTCAACCAAGGGCAAGGCTGAGAATATGATACCTCAGCAGCATGTGCTTCTTGCTCCTGGAGCATGTAAGCTAAACAATGAAGAGAGGGGGAAAAGATGAAATTAGAATACAAATTACAAATTTCCCTGAATAAGGAAACAAAGCAAGTGGGTCGAATCACTCTGTAATATGATTTCACATTTATTCTTATTTCCTATACTAATAAGTTCCAATGATTCTACTTTTAAAAAGACTGTATCTGCATGTGGTAAAGGATGGAGGAGAAGAGAATGTGAGTGATTATACTTGTGGTTCACAAGGCATATATAAAAAAATGAAAAACAAGGGAGGAGGACAAGTTATATCTTTTGTAGGGGAGAAATGGAACGAAATGCTCAATTTATGAGCACAAGTACAGCAAACCATTTTACCCCATACTCATGCAAGAGCATTGACTATTTGTTATAGAAGAGGTTCCGGATGCCATAATGCCAATGTTAAGCAAGAGACAAGGCTCCTCTTCCTCTGATTTCCACCTGCACTTACCACGAGCCACACAACTATTTTTTTAAGAAGAGGTGGAGGTATGCCTTTCATATGTTTATGGAATTTTGTGTTCACCCTAACAAGCTGTCCCGCCCTCCAAAGTCCAGCTCCACCCAAAAGCAAAATATAAGATAGCAGTGTAGTGAGTATTTCTGGAGCCTCATATAGGAGGACCAACAGCTTTAATGCAATCTTGTTTTGAGCATCCTAGTAAAAGGCCTAATGTAGACACCTAAATGCCAATAACTATTTACTAGAAAAAGGCACAACGCAGAAGCTTACTCAAGGAATCAAATTTCACCACAAGAGGCTTTTCAGAGAGGGGCATATAACAAGTCCATGAGAAATGAAGTTGAACAAACCTGCTGCAGGAAGGGCAAGGAAACCAGAAATCCAAGCTCGGGAAGCACTTCCAGATTCAGTCCTGCCATATGAGGCTAGAGAAGGCACCAGTCCTCTCAAAGAAACTGTGGCTGCTGCAGCTGCTGCTCGCCCTCCTGCAACAAAGACAACTCAGAAATACATCTTTTATTCAAATTCTTCTAATTAATATCTCCTTTGAATAGAAATCAGCATTTTTACTATAAGCATCCATAGATAATCTAATATGACACATAATACATGCCCAACAAAGCAACCAATCACATAGGAAGACGGGTCATCTTCAATGAGCAAAGCTACAACAGGTACCTCACATTAGTCATACAAATCGTGTGAGGTAAATCCAGGATTTGGAGGTACACTACTTATAATATGTACATACTTTAACTTTTCATCTTGATTTTATATACATACACCTACTCCAAGTTTGAGGTGCAAATGCTGGAAGTGCAGTACACTGAGGTCAAACGTAATCTTTTTTGAACCGCAAATATAAAGGTTAAAATTGGTAATTACCACATCCATTTGCAACACATTTACTTATTCAAAGACTCCTCAACTGTTGCACCAACACCTCCATATTTCCAAGCAGCAGATAACAGAAGCAAAAATCCAAATGCACATACTAAAAAATCAAACACCACGACCAGAAAATGGAAACAAGAATGTAAACCATCCTTCCTACTCTTCTAAAATCAAAACATAGCTAAATAAATAAATTACTACGCAGACTTCACAACAACCACTTCCTCTATGGTAAAAATAACTACTACCCATTACTATTCTGTAATCAAATAGCGTGTTCTTCCATCACTAGATTTCAAATATTTATAAATTATCACCGAATATTACCAAAAAAATTAAGATTTTTGGTATTTTTAGGTAATTTCTCAAACTATAAAGTTTTACACCAAAAATCATATGTTTTCAGGACCTCTTTTTTAAAATAAGAAAATAAAAAAAATAGGAATATCAAGGTTAAAGCTCAAAACTTCACTTTTCTTCTTTTCAACTAAAAAGGTTAGCAATTACAAATCATTAGTCTTTTCCAAAGGAAAATCAAACATAAAGCTCAAAACTTCACAATTTTTTTCCTTATAATTAACCAACTAAAACTTCTCATCAATTAAAATCTATAACAATAACAAATCTCAAAACAACCTCAACTTCTAATCCACATCAACAATGAAAAATGAAGAAACCTAACGAAAACTTTACCCATAAAGCACGAGAACTCTGCTACAAAGAGGTTGGACTGTATATAAGTTTACAAACAAATATATGATAAAAAAAGTTCAAACTTTCATAAATTTGTTTTGATAACCAGAGCTCAAACCTTCATTAACTACAAATCTCAGCTAATACAGTTCGAATCAGCAATGAAAAATGAAGAAACCAATGAAATAGTCAATTTGCAATAAAATCAAAATTATACCTGAAAAAGCGCGAGAAGTCTGCTTGGAAGAAGCAGAAATGAGTGACTTAGCAGCTCGTGAAGCAGATCTGCAAATCTGAGAATTCATCTCCGAGCTTTTAGAGAGAGAAAGTAAAAAATGTGTGAAGTGAGAGAGAGTGAGAAATGCAGTGAACTACATAAATTTATAGGTCAGGTTCCCAATGTTTAACAATATCTAGAAGGGCTCGTTTGGTTGGTAGATTATGGAGAGATAAGGAAAAATTGCACTAATAAGCAAATATATAATTAGTTATAGCTTGGATTAGTTATTTTCCTATAAATATTTAACTATAATTACAATTTAAATTTTGTATAATTCATGTGATTTATACAAATATTGTGCATGATTATATAAAAATTGATCATGAATCAAATTATATAGCGAATTATACAAATATTGTGAATATCAACGTCGATCAAACCCTAAGCCCAATTTGTTGAGCAGAATGGTTGATCCATAACACAAAACGGGTTAAAACGAATCTGATTCGTTAACTTTGACAACTATTACGACGTCGTTTTGCATGTTTATTTCACCCTTTAGGGAGTTCTTTTATGCTCCCTATTTAGCTTGATGTATAAGTCATCATTTTTTATCGTTGTTTGGATATGTGATTTGAGATCAAGCATAATTTTAAATTTTAGATTATGATATTTATTTTTTTAAATATAAAATTTGACCTACAAATTTATATTTTTTTTAAAAAAAAAAACTCATGCTTGATGATTTGACGTGGAAAGATTGTTTGTACCATGATAATAGGGAATAAGAAGAATAATTAGGTGACAGTGATTTACAATATGATATTCCCCTTAGTTTATATTAAGTAAATTGTTGGGGTATGACATATGAAAAATATTGCAGGACATAAACCAAAGGTTACTTTCCACCATTACTCTTTTGATTATTTTTAAACTATTCTGGTAGAATATACATAAAGTAGTTGAAAATTTCATAAAGATGGAATAAACTTCTGTCAGTTCTCTTGAACTCTGAACAAATAACTTATTTTGGACTATAAAAAAGATCTCAACAATTCACTTAAAAGATCGAGTCAAAAGGATGAAGATTGATTTCAGATTGAGGTAACTGAAGTTTCAATTATTGAAAATTTAAATTGTTTTTCATTAAACATTTGTAATTTCTATAGATAGATTCATAAGGAATAAAGTTGATCCAATTTTGGCATTATGATTTATGCTAAAAGTTGTAACATTAATTTTAAAAAGTTTTTTCTATTATAATTAGGTTGTCATTACTAAAGAAAGTGAAAGGAAGCAATCATTTTTGAATGATTGTAGATTTAAAAACTATAATGGCATGTATGGGTGATTCTTTTAACATCACTATATTTTGTCTCTTAAAAAGATTATCTTGTTACTTTGCCTACTTCTTGTTATAATCATCCATGTTTAACAAGTAATCATTCTCATTGCTAGAAGTTCTATACTATATTCTTTTATTCTCTCTTTCTTTTTTTGTGGCCGGGGCGTGGAGGCGCTAGAGGGGGGGGGGTTTTCTTTAGACGTCTAGTATCTGAAACATACTGACACGATTAATTCAAATTCATGTCAGAGAGGCTTATTAAGGGGATGCAACATGCTCTTGCCAAAGAGATTCTCTCCATTATCAAAGCTCGAACTAAATTAAACTAGAGGAATCTCAGCAATCCCGCCTAACTTCTTGATGGTGCTGGAGGTACTATCTAGCTGATTCACTTTGACATTCCATTAGCAATCTGAACTACATAATGCTTTGTTGCCAAAGATGTAATGGAGTGGAAATCCTTAAAAACTGTCAACAAATCTTATTTATATAGTAGTAGTAA
The DNA here is from genome assembly GCA_000787875.1 of Solanum virginianum. Taxonomy (NCBI): domain Eukaryota; kingdom Viridiplantae; phylum Streptophyta; class Magnoliopsida; order Solanales; family Solanaceae; genus Solanum; species Solanum virginianum. The sequence continues at coordinate 120,142 of DF357443.1, read as the reverse complement.
CTTGACAGTGGCAGTTAAATAAGCTATGAACAGAATAATGGATAAATGCCAACAGTTGTTCAATCAAACTTCTAAGTGAATGATACCGCCATCTTTGCTTCAGTTTCTGGCCTATTTACAGGATGTTGCTACTGAATACTGACCGAAGAACATGTCAAGTCGTGGTTAACTCATCAGGCGCAGTGCAGTTAGATTGCAGATCACATTGATTCTGTAATGATGCCAACCAAGAATCAACCTGCAAAAACAAAGAAAGATTCTATAGCATGCGAGTGGATAATGAAAGACATGTAATGAATCTATAGATAAGACTTTGGTTATTTCAAGACAACATTCTCGAGAGCAAAGCACTAACACGAGTAAACAAACTGGCTACCATTGACATCTATGTTTTACTTTCCTGATAAATAGATGTGTGTTACTGTCAGAACTATGCTCGTTCCATTTGTTTATAATGATCAGAATTTGTAAGTATCTAATCATTCAGGGGACACTAATTCGAAAAGACAGGATTTCAATAAAGCATTTCATGTCCAGCAAAAAAGACAACACTATTAGTATTACTTACAGCCAGTACTCCACCAAATCATGCATAGAAATAATTGAAAAGATCATATACACAGAGGTGTATATGAATTTGCATTTATTTGATGGTCCATCTATGAGCTTCAAACATCAACACATGGAAGAAGGTACTAAGACTAGGTACTAGCAGTAGATGATCCAGATACAACCAGTACCTGTATTTTAGAAGCACTGGAGCATTCATATCTCAGCCCATGATGAGTTGAAATGAAAAAACAATATCGAGTATCACCATCGTCTCGTGTAAGACAAGGCATGGCTCCAACTTCAACAACATCAGATAGGAGAGTTGAGTCTTGAGGGCTCAGATCTGCATCATGTTTAGTAGTTATACTTGAATGTATTCATGACCTAGCCTCTTTGTAGTGTTAAGAGATATCAGAAAAATCTTTTCTGAGTCGTAGGATATCAGATTGTCCAAGTAAATAAAAGAGATTATGGGCGTCTATTAAATCACCAGAAGATGGAGAGATGCATTGGCTTGTGAGAATTAAGAGATACACAATTAGAATCCCAGTATAGCCTAAGAGTGATATACCAAATAAAGATGACAATTTCTACATCAAGATGCATGGAGCTCGTGATCAATTGTGTATACGCAACTAAAAGGTCAGCCAATCCCATTATAACTAAACAGTGAGCTATACCAAATATAAATGATAATTTCTACCCTTACCAAAGGTACTTTTCCTACTCCACCTACATACATGAACAGGGGAGTTGGAGGATGACTTTTGTGGATTTTATCAGACCACATAGACTGCAGGGCAGAGGGACGGTATCATTAAGGTAGTCAGATTTCAGATACCAACACACCATTTTCTCTTCTAGAATGTTCCTCCAACTACATAATTCTAGAATTATCCTTTCTAGAATATTTCTAGACTTTTCTCTCTAGAATACTCTTTCTAGAGATCTTCCTTCAATTCTCTACAACTCTTAAATATTCTTGATTCTTCTTTGAAGTATCTCGTATATTGATAATTAAGTTGTTGATGAATTCTTAACATTTTCTGCCCTCAACAAGTAAGTTTTTCACTAATAATTTGTTATAGCTGCAATTTTTCAACTCATTTGACAGCCTCCCTTCTTGTGTTTCCACATCTTCCATCACTGTCTTCTACATTCTTGTCTGTCTCCATTCACCCTCTTCCTGTATGTTCATCCATCTTGCTTATATATGTTCTTAACTGATTTTAAAACTTTGAATGTTGAAAAATAGGGAAGATACAAGTACAGTTATAGAGCGTCGAAACCATGAGGATGGTGCAAGCGCCATTGCCCACTGGTGGGCAGAGACAGAAATTTCACCCACCTGATCACGAGGAGTGTGTGAGATTGAGGGGTTGAGGGTTTGGATTTCCATCTCTAATAACTAAAATCACATAGCAGTCAATCAAAATTCAAGAGACACTTAGAGGGCTTCAGACTATATGAGCAAATTTGACGTCCATCATATTACAATGAATACCATTAATCAGCCTAAGCTTATAAGACATCATTTAAGATTTCCAGACTTTCCTGATAAATAGTTGAAAGATTCAGCCTCTTATGGAGAAATCAAAATTAGGCCAATAAAGGGAAGAGGCAAAACACATAGAGTAACAGTACACCATTAAAAGTTTGGAATTATGCACTTACACCAAAATAGCGCAATACCCAAAAAAAACCACGACATTTGAAATTGAAAGTTCCAGGCAAATTACCTATGGATGATGAATACAAGTAAATACCCGACCCCTGAAGGACAAGAAATTTAGGTATCCAGTCATCAACTTCAGTGTCATCATCAAGTGGAAGAGGTTCTCCTGGTAAAGCCGCCCATCTCTGTTGAACAAAAGCCAGAATAAGATTGTCATAATTTAAGTCTGAAAAATCCAAGAGATAACAAAAAAAAAAAGACAGATGTTGGTTTCAGTACCGTTCTCATATACAAATAACCCGACATGCGAGCAGACTGCAGTATTTCGTCAACATGTTCTAATCTGTAAAGAGAAAGATATATAGAGATATATTAAACTCAAATAAGAGCACTGCTTAAGACAAATCCATAAAAATAAAAGATATTGGTGGTTGTTCCAAAGGATGCCATCATATTGATAACTCATGTGGGATTACACTGCGTAAGTTGTTGTTGGGTTTTTTCTTCATCAAGTAGAAAACCAGTTACATCTCAACTTTCTACTACCTAGAAATACGATAATATTCAATTTCCCAATGTGTTCTTTCTTTTTTTAAAAGCATGGCCTGGAAGTCAGGAAGTGTCTTAGTTCATTTGAAGAGAACTCCCACAGCAATATCATAAAGGGTGTTCACATTTACTGCTCCATAATTTTCCTTTTATTTAGTTGTTTTTACTGTGGCAGTGTACAGGCCAACTTGCTTACACCTCGATTAGTCCACCAAGTACCAGCTGCCTCCAGCCAGAAGGTACTAGGCAGCTCTTCCATCAAGGCTTAGGTAGGTGGAAAGAATTCATCTAATATAGCCTCGGGTGGGATTCGATCCTTAGTTCCCCAGGTGGCAGATGAGAAGAACTACCTGCTTTCTGCTTTTGTCTCTTATTTATCCACTCAACTATCCCCGATGGCTCTATTTACCCAGAAGTGAAGAAGCACTTTGGATATGTCCTCTTACCAAAGGATTTTCATAATCAAATACTGAAGCAAGTTCGCATGTAGAGAGTTTGGGCGTATAAGGCAGTTTTATTATGTGCGCATGTCATGGTCCACCTTAGCACATTCTGCACATTTTATGAATGTGTAGAAATACTCCATGTTTAAAGTCCAAGTCATCCAAGGGAAAAAAAGTAAACCTATGAGTTCACATTATAATTAGGGTAGATAGCTACGCATCTATGGATGTGTTCGCACTTCATATTACGCTAATAATCTGCCTCCAAAGAGATGAAGAAAGTCTTCAGTTTCACTATGCAAGAGGTATGAGTAACTTACTACATGTTTAAGACATCCTTACATTACAAAAGCATCGTAACCAGAACGATATGACCTAGCAGTATGACCACATTAACCTGCAGCAAAATGTATTGGAATCTTCCTCCAGCTAAATCGAAGTATGATCATATCACAGAGGCAACCACACCAAAGACAAATGTATTCAAAGAAAAACTAAACAAGAGGTGCACAAGACATAATGTCAGAACACAGTTAACGCATCAAAACATACTGAGCTTTTAAATGAGCTTCTCTTTCTTCCAAAGTAGCAATTTCTGACCGAAGAGATTCTACTTCTACAGCAGTTAAAACTACCTGCAAAGTCATGACAAACTCAGTGTTCCTTCACAAAGATAATGAATGAACTTGAGAACAACTAACTAGGCAATACCATTTTAGATGGTTATAAACAAGAAAAAGCTGGTACCTTTTTCTGACCATCTGTACCGGAAACCCAGGGCAGCTTCTTGGGGCTAAACAAATTCAACATTGATGCAGAACTTCTCAACTTTCTTCAAGTCAATCTATAAATGGATCTATTCTGATAGGGAAGAAGAAAAAAGAAAAAAGGGTGAGATTAATTTTGCAAAGATGAACTTTTTCACCTGAAGAACGTTTGCGTTATACCTCAGAAAAAAAGAGACCTCCCAATATATAGACAGTTCTGGTCTCTGAACGGATTTGTCAGCAAATATTGAAGCTTGAAATGATCTCTAAGAAATTCTAGTGTTCGAGTACATCACCATATAATTTATAATTGCAGGAAACCCACGAATCGTGATGGATAAAGTGCAACCAAAATTATCATCAAATCAGCATTTCCAAGTTATAAACTGCAAACTGCAAGACAACATATTCATGGCAAGCAACATTTCTGGAAGTTTTACAAGTACTCTCATTGATGTATTACAATGAAACAATGAGAATACTTTCAAAGAGATTCAGCAAATATTTTAGAAGGCAAGGCAGGATTTCCCTTTCTTGGGGACCTACAGTTTTGCTTTCTGATTCTGGCAATTGGATTCAGAGATTTTTACCTTCGATATAAAAAGTGCCTTTCAAACAATGTAGCAGACCCAAGGCTTAGCTCAAGTGGCAAAGGTTGAAGGAATTGTAAACTAAGCTTGGTATTCAACTAGAGAGGCGTAGAAGAGAGGGCCTATTATTCCCGAGTATTGAAAGTTGCAGTCGGTCCTAAGGGTTAGCCCAAACGGACTTTTCGGTCATTTAAAAAAAAGTGGCATGCCCAAAGGTGGATCTACCTAGGAAGCAAAAGCTAGACCAATAGGTGGATCTACCTACCAACTTGCCATTGAAATCAGGAACCACACAAGGAAAAGCATTTGCCCAAAGAAGTTGACTAACTGCCTTCACACTTCATATTGCTTTAGATTTATGCCAATTTAACCATGTCAGCTATACGTCCTACCCATCCCAGTACAAATGACCCAATGTTACATCCCTATTACATTTTCAATAAGAAGACCACCTTTGATCTTTACCTCAACTTCTTTCATAACTAAAATTTCTCCAAAGTAACCTAAAAGCTATTACTGTACCCAACTACAAATAAAACATGATCAAGCATAATCCCCAATGCAATCAATCAATTAACTACCTCTCAATCCCAAATCAGTTGGAGTCAGTTGTGCATCTCGTCAGATGATTCATTATAATAAAACCATCTTTTTTTGGCTAACAATGTCATTCTTATCCCTCCCCTTAAGAATGACGCAATGCTACATCAAGAGTTCTATTTCATTTCAATAAAAAAAAAAACCCACCTTTGAGCTTTACCTCAATCTCAGTCTTTCCCAACTTAAACTTCTAGGCTAAAATCCATAACATCCATTTTGAGCCAAACAGTCTCTCTACAATCAGAAACAATCTCTCTACCCCACAAAAATAGGAATAAGATCGGCATACATCCTACCCTCCCCAGACCCCACTTGCGATTGTTGCAGCACAAAATAACCTGAAAAGTAACCTAAAGCTAGCATTAATACCCAACTACAAAATCAAACATGGTCAACCATGATCCCAAACACAATCAATCAATCAACTACTTATCAATCCCAAATTAGTTGAATTCAGCTCTACAAATCATCACAGTTCAACTATCTCAGCTTCTGGGATTAGGGGAATTAATAGTACTAAAGTATTTACATAAATTAACTGGAATAATTCCATGAAAACTAAAAGCAGAAATCAATATTCAATATTCTGAAGTTTCAAAATCTTAATTAATGGAAGAAATTGAAAGGAACCTGTATAATTCATTACGCCAAAACGAAGGAATGAAGAAACGGAGACGAATAGGAGACTTCCTATGTTTGGTCCCCGTTATCTACCATTCCTTTACGTGTCGACAATAATAATAATAATAATAATAATAATAATAATAATAATAATTAAAAAAATAAAAAAATATTATATAAAAATTATTTTTAAATTCGTTATCTACCATTACTTTACGTGTCGACAATAATAATAATAATAATAATAATAATAATAATAATAATAATAATTAAAAAAATAAAAAAATATTATATAAAAATTATTTTTAAATTTGAAATATTAAGAATGATTTATCTTTACTCGTATTTTGTTTATTGCTTTTCTAAAAGTGTTTATCTTTTGAACAATTTCTCTTATTTACTTATATATAAATTAATTTTGTTGTTAATAAAAAGTTTGAAAAAACATATGCACCTATCATTATTCGCTCTCTATGGATATTTAAAAAAAAAATTGATAAAAATAAACATGTTATTAATACCAATGAACGTTATGTACATAATAATACTGTGTTGGATAGATCTTGAAGGCAGTATGTATCCCATCTACAACTATAAGCTATCCTTCCTCTCCTTGGTTGTTATATTTTCGGATAGAAATTCAATTTGTCTAAATGTGATCTAAGTCGTAGCCTCATAGATCCTCTGATGTGCACTTCTTAGATGATTGTTCTTACTATTATTTTGCTCAACATTTTCACTATCTTCTTATTAAGTTAAATTGTGAAATCAAAAGGTGACGGACATTTGCAAAAGAGTGAACCAAACGATTTGCAGATTGTTCCCATATTTATTTGACTAACGACATCCACAAAAAAGAAAAAATAAATTCTCTTTTTTCTTTTTAATTTAAAAAGAAAAGAAATAAATATACATGTGGTTATACTGTTCAGAATATTCTTAATTTTTATATTAACGTGTCAAATAAAAAATCTCAAATTCGACCTTGCATTTAACCCAACTTTTAAATTTGACAATTAAATACTTAATTGATACTATGCGACGCGTTATCAACTTAATTTACCGCTTAATTAGTGATAAATTAACATGCGTGGCTTTGCATTCCAATAAATTGGGATCAATTGATTTAAGGACTCAATTATTTCAAAATTAAAGCATGAAAAGAAAATATTTTACTCTCATGGAAGTAAATAAAATTACCTTTTATAGTGGACAAGTAGAAGCAAACAAAGAAAGAGTAGTGAGGACACAAAACACCAGTCACCAAGAGTACAAGAAAATAAGCACAGTTATCACAAATGAAGAACCAAGTATTAAAATTTAAAAAAAAAAAAAAAAACTGATTTTGTAACCATTTATAAAATTATTTTTAATTTTTTTCTTTGTACCAGAATTATGAAAATATCACATACAAAATATCTCTGAGGATAAATTTTCCTCAATTCAAAATGTGAAGTGTAACACAAATCACTAATTTTCCTCGAAATAATGTTTGGTTGACAAAACGTTATGCAAGTTTTGCAGTCCATTTTGTTAGAAGTTCAAATGAGATGCTGTGGAGAGTTTAAAATAGCAAATAGCAAACCAGAAGAAGGTACACCGGTATTTTTATGAAACAACAAGATATGCAGTGAAATCCCACAAGTGGGATCAGAAGAGGTAAAATGTACGCAAACCTTACAACTACCTCATAAAGAAAAAAAGATTGTTCCCGAAAAACCTTCGTCTCACAGTATTTTTTTTGAAAAAAAAGAACACTAATAACATCTAATAGGCATATAAAGAGAAGAATACAGTAAGGCAGAGACGTGTGCAAATTAGAAAAGGGGGTGTTTTCAAAATACACCAAAGGTAAAAACAGAGAGTGAACTACAAACATGATTATAGATTTTTAAAAAAAGGGACCATTCATACCAGAAATCAGCCAAGAGGATGGTGAGATAGGCGTCCAAATCCTTGCTCGACCTAAAAGCACTACAGAGAATCGCATATACCAACATTCCAAATATAATATGAAAACCAAAATTAGACTAATAAACCACACAACCCATTTGGAGGAGAGTAATAGATTGTGGTTGCTTTCGGGGAATAGAAAAACAAGTACGAGAAGGCAAGAGCATTTAAGAAAACTTGAAAGTTTTATTGATTAGCTAAAGAGCAGCAAGCAGACAAAACAGAAGACGAGATAATAAGGGGCATTGCAAAAACTCGGAAAAATAAATTGTCTCAATGTGTACTTTCAGGAGAATGATGTATCCGACTTAAATTTAATGACTCAGACTCAATTGACTCTGGCATCACTGCCTCAAATACCTCAGTAGACACATCAGTGTGTGGAAGAGGACCACATTTCGCATCAACAGATTTCTCCTCTTTGACATCATCAAGAACTGAAATATCAGCCCCCATCAAATCTTTAGACACAAGAGGAGCAAGGGCATCAGATTGGCCCACCTCTTCCAGAGACAATGACTTCTCCGCAATTTTACTTTCCTGAGCCACATCCACAACTGTGTCGGCTTCCATGCCAACTCCTTCATCCATGGCAGTAGGGAGATCTGATTTCTCAGTCGGGACAGCTGCTTCATCCATGGTAGTAGGTGGATCTGATTTCTCAGTTCGGACAGCTGGTCCACGCCCAATTTCCACTTCATGTATGGTAACCTGATCCATGGTAGTAGGGAGATCTGATTTCTCAGTCCGGACAGCTCCATCATCCATGGTAGTAGGGAGATAGTTCGTCACCTGCAAATGCATCGCCAGCAAAGTCACGGTTTCCTCTGCCTTCCTTTACTTCCCTGGAACCACCACCACTTCTCTGTGTTGAGCCCTACAACCTCCTTAGACATAGCAGAGACATCAACCCCCTCATCAACATCTTCTGCTAGCCCATCAGACATCAGAGCAGAGCCTTCAAGTTTAGCATATACTGAACTTGGATTCTCTAATTCAGGTGCTGGACAGGACACACCAAGCTGACCAGAAAATGTACGATTTCCACCATTTGTGAATGTATTTTCTTCCCTCCTCTTCTTGTAAAGGGAAATGGCTTTCTGCAATAGGGTCATTATCACATGGAATAAGAGAAACTAGAAAGCGTGGATTTATGTATACAAGGATAAAACTGATTCACTTAGAAATTGAGCAACTAGATTGGGTGACTAACCCATGAAAAATCCTGTTCTCGTCTCAAAAATGAATATTAAACACAACTATTATCCTTGCATTTTCTCCCTTTCGAAAAAAAAAAAACACCTCAAAGAGCAAATATCTTCTGCACATCAATGAAAGGGAGACCAAGCCAAAATAAAGGTATGGTTGTTTTCCTCATTACATTTTTCCTAAAATAAAGGTGAAATACGATATGTGGAGCAAATAATAGAAACAAGACATTACTGTAAGTCACCCCAACAAACATGCATTTTTTGAGTACATAAAAGACACTAATCCTAGGGTAGAAGCATAAGCACACACCTGAAAAACAGAATCAGCCACAGTAGAAATGAGTGGTACACTTGAAAATTTGCTAGGCACCGTTGCATTAGATTCTACAGCCCCCTGCTAGAGGAAGAATAAACGTTACCTTCTGGTGATGGAAAAAAATAAACAGCAAACAAACAATTCAGTTACCCGCTTTACCTCCAAGAACAAGATCTTTGAATTATCAGATGTGAAGATCTGCTCAACATCCATTAAACTGGCACATTGATCAAACAACTCAGGCTCTGTAAGTGCTGCAGATATATCAAGCTTTTTGAGGTAAACATTGCAAAGATGAGCTGCTTCTTTCCCCGATGACTTCACATCAATTGGTTGCTCTTCATGATTAATTTTCAAATCTCCTACGGTGCTCCTTCCAGGAATACTGCTTGGCTGAAAACTGGTATCTTTGCTTTCAGCGTCTTGATCTGTCTGTTTTTGCTCACCCTTAGCTTGCTGAGCCAACTGAGCAGCAAAAGAATTATCTGGACCCTGAATAGAACAGACCTCCTTCTGTGAACCAGATGGAAGCTCCACACTGGTGCCCCTTATTGGCCCTTTCCATACGTCACCTATTGTCTCCCAACTCCGACTATTGTTAGCCAAAGTCCTATTCTGGTCCCAGTCAGGCCTTCCATAAAGGTGAGCATCTTCACCAAAATTGTTAGCATCCCAACCATGCAATGGAGGACCACATGAATCATCTAGTGGAGTTCGCCAACCCATTGGGCGTCCATGGCCAGAAAAGCGGTCTGCATCAGGCATATGGTAAGGAACCCCAGGGTGACTCAATTCCATTGAAGGCCTAACACCGAACATTGGTGGTCCAGGAAACTGCTGCATTGCATGATGAAAACCAACAGGAGGTGGACCATGCTGGAAAGGCATGAAACCATTTGCCAGAGGTGATGGCCAATTTGGAATCCCCTTCCAAGCATTTCCTTGCATTCTTCCAATATTAGGATCATTAATTCTTCTGTGACGGTTGGTCGTCTTCCCCCTACTGTCATCCTCCAAAGAGCCAAACATTGATGGGTTGTCAACCCCAGATCTAAATGGCGGAGGGGGAGGTAAAGTCGACTTTGAAATGCCTGACAAGTGACTCCCTCTAATAAAAGGAGAAGAAACAGAGACATTATCTCCATCCATTTGAGATAGTTCGTCACCTGCAAATGCATCGCCAGCAAAGTCACGGTTTCCTCTGCCTTCCTTTACTTCCCTGGAACCACCACCACTTCTCTGTGTTGAATCCTCAACATCAAGACTCCGGCGAACCTCAGATCTAGTCGAGTGTCTACGCTCATTGCTTGCTGAAGTAGGAGATCTATCTACCAACTGCAGGGGAGAACTACGAACATCTGATTTAAGCCGTCGTTCAGCCGAGAAATCTCCAAGAAAGAGGTCCTCCTTCTGAATCATTTTCTCTGTAGAACGAGATGAAGAAATTCTCTCAATTGATGCACCAGAACCAGCATAGTCTCGAGAGGTTCCACCATGTCGAATCCTTTCTTCATAAGAATAATCCCTGTACTTAGACTCTTCTTGTTTTGACAGCCTGGTAGGCATAGAAGGGCAGAACATATCATTGTCAGGTTTTGTTAAAACTGATCAAGCAAACAGACAGACTGTTATTAACAGGACATTAATCAACGTCAGAATCACCAATTAAGCAGAAAAATACAAGGTTCACCATAAGACAACTCACTTGCGATCAAGAAGGTTTTATCAAGCAAAAATCTTTTTTTTTGAAACTGGTAACTTTGTTTATCGAGCAAAAATCTTAAATCCTCTGGTGTCACAAGATCCTTCTGAGTAAGGTAAACTTAAATGTCTTTCTTAAGAATGGGCGGTAAGGTAATACCATAAGCGAAGCATAGCACCTCTAAAGCTGTGGAATATAGCACAAAAGTCCAACCCGCAACTTAGCATACAAATGTTGCACTAAAACAATGAGTAATTATGTTCATGAGAAAGGGCTGAGCAAATATCACGTATGATAAGGAAACTATACGGAAGATAAACAATTCCAAGATTATAAGGAATAATTCCAAGCCAAAAGAGCAGAAATCAAACAGAGTAATTTTTATTCTAACAAACAAATTACTCGAATATTAAAACAGTTTAAAGCCAAAATTCAGTACAATGACTACCACAAGTAAAACAAAAGTTGCAATCACAAGTAGCAGCAATATCTTCCTTCCCCTAGATCACACCAATATGCCTTCACACAATACGAGGAAAAAGGCTTCTGAAATGCACAGAAGAAAAGGTTGTGCGCAAATTCGCTAATCGCTGCAAGCATTGATTTTTCAGTCAGCAACAAGCCCATCTCTGAACTATATCAGAGCCCATTACTCACAGTGACCAGAGGAAATAATACTTAAAGTTATAGGAAAGCCAACATACAACATTTATAAATTTGAGTTAATCTACAAAATCATAAAAATCTAGGTACCCATTTCAAAATAAAATCTAATTAATCTATTTAGAATAGCACTCATCATAAACCAAAAAACATCACTAGCTCTCCCAATCCACTGAAACTGAGCAGACTGCGTATAAAAAACATAGATTCATCTCTACTCACGGAATTAACATCAGCGTCACATAAAACTATCAAACATCACTGTGCTCACCACATCACTGTTTTCAGTTTTGGTACATGTTCATAAAAATAACTTTATAGTTCTCATATTTGAAACTGGTGCAGTCTAAAGAGGTCAACTACACATCATCATCATTCTATCAACCAGCTAATATTTTCCTTGGTAAATCTCTCCAGCCTTACATCTCACCGTCTTTTTACAATAAAAGTGGTCTCTGGGACAGCCAACACACCTTGACTAATCTACAATGCAATCAGCCACAACATACAATAGGAAGTGCTGGATAACAATAAGCTCACACCAAGGGTTATAGCAGCAACAAGAACCTGAGAATTCTGGGCTTCTCTCTTACATATCATCTACTTAGCCACACAGGGGGAAATGCAAATTGTAGTAGCTACTAGCAAAAAATAAGAAAAGCACACTAAAGTTGACGCAAAAGAGGTCAAACCCAACAAGGTTACAAACACGGAAGAACAAGAAGTTGGAGCATGATTATTCAAGAAATCAAGTAAACAAATAGATGATTCCAGTTCTCTCTCATGGATCACTACTATATTTTGACATACAAGAAACAGCATGTAGAAGAAAATTGGAAACTACTTGCCTGTAATTGTCCCTTGTAGAATGAGGTCCAGCACTAGGTGAAGTCTTCCACCTGCTTTTTTTTGGAGTAAGTTCTGCATCAGCATTCCTCGAGGTAGACCTTCCACGATCACTGACAGACTCTACTCTAGCACTGCTTATGGATCTCTTCTCTGCTTCATTAGGATCATTAATTCTTCTGTGACGGCAAATTCTTTATGCAACCATGCACTGCTTATGGATCTCTTCTCTGCTTCAGATCGCTGATCTTTACTGCTCCGAGATCTAATATCTCCAAGGTCCTCTTTATCAAGTGTTCTCCTTCTTCCTGGCTCATCTTTATACCTTGCACGATCATAACCAGGGTTACCTTCATGCATACCTGACTTCCTCAAATGCAAATCAGAAGCATGACCCTCATCTCTAGAACGCTTTGCATCAGATCGGTCACCTGAATGGTCTCTCGGAGCACGTTCATCCCCATACTTGGCATCACTGAGTCTTCTCTTTTTATCACTTTCATCTGCTTCACTGCCATCCCTGTATCTGCCATGTCTTTCAAAATCATCCCGGTGCTTCTCATCCTTGCGCCTTTTATCTCTTTCACTGTCTTCTCTATATTTTATTTCCCTCTGCCTATCATCTCTTTCACCATCTTCATGATATCTATCTTCATCATGACGACCATCTTTCTCCCCATACTCTCGATACTTATCATCCCCATGCCTGTTATCATTGTCACCATCTTCACGGTATTTGTCATCCCTACGACGACCATCTCTTTCATCATCTTCTCGATACCTATCATCCTTGCGCCTATTATCCCTATCACCATCATCACGATATTTGTCATCACGGCGTCTGCTATCTCTGTCAACATCTTCCAGGTACCTGTCATCTCTACGTCGATTATCTCTATCACTATCTTCCCGATATTTATCATCACGCCGTTTTCTGTCCTTCTCAACATCCTCGCGATACCTATCATCCTTATGCCTGTCATCTTTATCGCCATCTTCCTTGTACTCCTTATGTTTTTCATGTCGCTGTTTTTCATCTTTAGTGCGTTCATACCTCGAAGATAACCGTCTATCATCACTCTCATTTATGTCATCGTCATACTTATCTCGATCACCAGGGACTTCTCTTCTCTTCCGTGCCCTTCTCTCAGCATCCTTGTCCAAGTCAACGCTTGGTACCTCATTTGGGATAGACCACTCTATAAAGGTCAAAGAGAATTTACAAGATAATGGTTAAACACTTAATATATTAAAGAACAGGGAACACATTAACCAACATAGTAATGATTAGAGCAATAAAGCAACAGAAATAACACCAAAAAGTATTTTATTTTGATACCATAATTAATTTACCAGATAACCTCTAACACCAATCTTTACAGGTCCCCCACAGTACATAGACCTATATAATCAAATAAATAATCCTTCTATATGTACATAGACCTATATAATCCAATAAATAATCCTTCTATATGTACATAGACCTATATAATCCAATAAATAATCCTTCTGTACCATGACATTTCTACAGCTAGGCTTAGTATATCCACGGAAAACTTGCACACTAAAAAGAAAAAGGGAAATAGTGATGCAATAGAATGTTCATGCTAAGCAATTTCATTGACTAGCAAAATTCACACTTCAAAGACAAGCCAAAACCCATCACTCAAGAGTGGAGAGTAAGATAATCCATCTTCACCCTCGTTCTCATAACAAGTTACAAAAACTACCATCTTCAGTACATGGAAGCATAGGACAAATGCCACAAACAGAGACACAAATATACACATTTCTAAAATAAGATAAGACAATATGAATGCAACACAAATGTAACTACAGCATCTTCTCTCACAATTCAACATCGGGAACATGATCACTCATGCAACAAATGATAGGGACAATCTCCATTTCAATTGACTATGTCCTCCACATCTACCAAACCAACAAGAGGGAGGAGAAATCCTTTTTGCCTTAATGCCATGAAAGGCTCCTAGTTTAGAATTTAAAAGAGTCTCCCACTAGTGTCCTGCTCAATTAACGCAGAAAAGACTCATCTAATTTTGGACAAAATTCACACAGGGATCCTACTACTAATATATCAAACAAAGAAAGAGCTTCCCAAACCAAAAGGAAAGGGAATTCGGCATGTGTATCTCCACCTGCAAATTCTTTATGCAACCATACCTAGAAGCTTGAACAAAAGAAGGTTAAAGAATTCACTTTCCTAGAGTCACATTGGACCAGAATATTATCCCCATTCTTAATCTCGGAAATTTAGAACTTGAACATGTTATGACATCAATTATCGTTTTCTATGAAATTATGTTGGTGATATTCCTAGCAGGTAGTAACAACAACTCATTAAAAGCTAGGACAAAGCAAAAACAGCATGAGCATGATCAAGTATTCCTATAACCAAAGGAAATACTCATTACTCCACTAACAAATACCACTCAAATAAGTTACCTTACCAGCAGTTTCTCTACCTTTTTTGTTCTGCTTTTCATCACTAACATCACCAGATTGAGACACTTGTTTCTTCACATTGTCAACATCATCGCGCTTACTCTCATAACCCTTCTTTTCCCTATCTGACCCTCTCTCCTTTTCCTTCACCTCCTTGGAATCCTTGCCTTCTTTTCGACCAGAATCCTTTTCAGATTTCCTCTTTGAATCCACTCTTCCACTCTTACTCTCTTCTTTTTCACCTAGTGAGCCAAAACTACCTTCTTTCTTACTGCTTTTACTCTTGGAATCACTTGAACTCTTTGTTTCCTTCCCTTTAGAACCCTTATCGGCATCAATTTTCAAACTTTCTCCCTTCATTGCACTATCAGCAGCACCATTCCATCTATCAGCACCGCTACCTGCCTCTCCCTTCTCTTTCCGCCGCTTGGAAGAAACATACTCCTCGGAGGCATCACCATTTCCATAACCACTTAGATCTTTACAATCCCTACCTTCCTTAGATTGAGAAGAATGTTTCCTCTTCTCACCAGAACCCGAATGAATTGAATCCTTAGAAACCCTAGCCAAACTATCCTCCTTACTACTCCTCTCCCTCTCCTTGGTTTTCACTTCCTCGTCCGAGTCCGAATACGAGTAATCCCTTCCCTCCTTCGGACTATACTTACTCTGCTTATGCGATTTATGCTTTGAACTTCGAGGCATAACTCTAAAATACCGCAAAACCTAACTCTCTACTCCCTTACCCTCCGAAACCCTAACTCTCCACCTCTTCCACCACAGATTCAATCACCGGCACTGTAAAAACCACAACAACACCAACACCAACACCAACACCAAAAGCAACAGCAACACCACAAATTACACAGATTCCATCACAATCCCCGCTGCCGGTACTCAACCGATTCAAATCCGCCGGAAACTTCCAGAAACTTCTAGACCTTATTCCTCAAACCGGTTAATCCATCTAGAATACAACAATATAGTGTACAGTATACGTATCTATATACGTATAGAGAGAGAATTTTATTGAGAGAAGAGAAATTGGGGAAAAATATATTGAGAGAGAAGATCGGAGGCGATGGGTTTGTTGGCTGCTAAAATTGAAATGTGGATTCGTATTTGGGTATCACAGATAATGGTGTGTTATGTCCAAAATACCCTTCAGAACAGTTTGTATTTACCATATAGTTAGGGCTGACACGTACTGTATAGACCTTTATAAGTAGTTAAAACTGGTATTTTCTAAATAAAAAATTTATTTTACCTAATATGCTAAATATTTAGAATTTTAAAATGACTAAAAGTCTACTTCTTAAATTTTTTTTACTTATTTGAACAATGATAAAAGTCTTAAATTTAATATTTTTACTTTATATAATTCTCTTCCATTATGGTAAATAAAAAAAACTAAAAGGAAGAGATCATTTTTTTCAAAAAAAAAAAAAAAACCCTTCTTAACTATCGATTAGATAAATATTTATTTTAACGTTAATTGTTATTTTTTAATAATTTTTGTTCATCATATAATATAACTTTATCAATTGACGTGGCACGTGCGTGCAAAGCACGTGTGTGTAAAGGCGTGTGTCCTAAACTAGTTTATCAGTATTATTTTTTGCAAATCACTTTAAAAAGAGTCTAGAAATAAACACTTTTTTTATCAATATGTTTGTTTCTAGGTGAGGATTTTATGAAATTTGTAAATTTTACTATTGCCTACAATAGTATAGACTTGTTTATACTTAGCAGAATGTACTTATGAAAATATACTCAATGCAGAATGTACTTATGAAAATATACTCAATTACTATCTAAAAGAATCCATAAGCAAGCGCATCTTCATTGGAGTATCTACCTTTAGCCGAAGGATATTTGTGAAATTTATATACTTTCTTCGAAGAGGTACTTGCTTTTAAACTCTTCTATATAGCAATAGTATATTTTAATTTTTTTATACATTTAAAAATTGTGTAAAGAAACACTATGAATTACAATAATTAACAATTTAAAATATATTTTAAAGACATATAAAAAATTAACCGACTCTTACAACTTAAAAAATATGAAAGAATGAAAATAACACATATTATTTGAAAATTAACAAAAACTACTAAAAATCATTCTAATAATTAATAACTTAAAATATTTAAAGACATATAAAAATTTTGATCAGTTCTTCAAATTCTATTTGTGCCACAAAAAATAATGAAATGGATGGAGCAATGTATATTGATTGTAAATGTATATTGATTGAAAATTGTATAAATTACTACGATTAACGGCTTAGAATACTTTAAAAGCAAAATTACTTGAGAGATCTCAGTACCTGACTTTATTTGTCTGCTGACCCTTCCACTCATCCCCTTCTCGAGTGAATACTTTAACTTGATGAAACTTCACTTTTCAACTCCCTGTGACAATTGATCGAACTTGTTTGGCATTAAAGTGACTGAATTGGACATACATATGTATGACTGCACACATTTTGTAGTAAGCAAATGCAATATGTATATTAGTTTACTACTATCTAAAAGAGTCTAGAAGCAACCACTTATTCGGTGATGTGTCTACCTCTAAACAGGGGTATTGGTGAAAATTTTACACTTTTTATTACTACATGAAAGATTCTAGAAGCAAATATCTCTTTATCGACCCTTTTGCTTCTAGCTAAGGGATTTATGAAATTTCTACACTCTAATACTATTTAGAAGAGTCTAGAAACATACATTTCTCATCGAAGTATTTGCTTCAGAGAGGTATTAATGAAATTTTCATACATTCTTCAAAGAGTTATCTGCTTGTGGACTCTTCTATATAGTAGTTATATTTTTTATTTATTTTTTCACTCTTTTAAATAATTAAAAATTATATTAAAAATATTATAAATTATGATAACTAATAACTTAAAATATATCATATAAAAAATCAGTTGACTCTCGAAGTTATAAAAAAATAATTTCTTAACTATTATTTAGATAAACATTTATTTTAACGTCAATTGTTATTTTCTAATATTTTTTGTTCATCTTATAATATAACTTTATCAATTGACGTGACACGTGCTTTGTGCGTGCAAAGCACGTGTCCTAAACTAGTTTATCAATATTATTTTTTGCAAATTACGTTACGAAGAGTCTAGAAATGAACTTTGAGGCATAACGTAAATACCCCAAAACCTAACTCTCTAGTCCCTTAGCTGCCGAAACCCTAACTCTCCAACGTTTCCAACACAGACTCAATCACCGGCGCTGTAAAGCCAATTCAAATCTAACAATCACCTCTTTATCAATATAAACACCTTTTTATCGATGTGTTTCTTTCTAGGTGAGGATTTTATGAAATTTATATACTTTACTACTGTCTATAAGAGTCTAGATGTGTTTATATTTAGCAAAATGTATTTATGAAATTTCTATACCCAATTACTATCTAGAAGAATATATAAGCAAGCATCTCTTCATCAGACTATCTACTTTTAGCAGAAGGATACTTATGAAATTTAAAAGCGAAATTACCTGATAGATCCTAGTACTTGGCTTCGTTTTTTTTGTTGAACCAATCTACTCATCACTCAACTCGATGAAACTCTACTTTTTAACTCTCTGTGACAATTGATTGAACTTATTTGGCATTAAAATGACTGGGTTGGACATGAATATGATTCCCCCCTTTTTGAAGCAAGCAAATACAATATTTGTATTACTTTACTACTCTCTAGAAGAGTCTAAAAGCAACCACTTATTCGGCGGTATGTCTGCCTCTAGACAGGGGTATTTGTGAAATTTATATGTTTTTTATTACTATTTGGAAGAGTCTAGAAGCAGATATCTCTTCGTTGACCCGTTTACTTCTAGTCAACGGATTTATGAAATTTAGAAGGGTCTAGAAATAGACATCTCTCCCCAACATATTTGCTTTTGAGGGGGTATTAATGAAATTTTCATACATTTTTCAAAGAGGCGTCTGTTCTAGACTCTTCTATGTAGTAATTATATTTTAATTAATTTATTTTATTTTTTGTCTTTTATATAATTAAAAATTATATTAAAAAATACAATAAATTATGATAACTAATAACTTAAAATATATCATATAAAAAATAAGTTTACTCTCGAAATTCTATCAGTATCACATGACTTAGGATTGATGAATATCATATATTATATGAAAAAGAGGTAAAATACTATAAAATACAAAAATTAGTAATTAATGACTTGAAATATTTGAATGACATATAAAAGATTTAGTTGGCTCTTCAAAATTGGGATAAAGGGAGTATTTGAAATTATGTATAAATTACAATAATTAATAATTTAAAATATAAAACCATATAAAATCTAAACGACTCTGTAAATTTCAATCGTGACACATATTTTAAATTAAAAATAACCAATAGTAAGATTTATTATGCACTTAGTAAGGTATATTTTGAAGAAATATTGATAAAAATCATTGACTTATTTACTTGATGAACATATTAAATCACTTATGGTGATTGGATAGTTTATTTTGGAAAAATCTCTTTTATTTTCTCTTTGTAATTGAAACAAATAAATATAGTTTGGTTATGAATTTCATTTTTATTCTTTAAATACTAATTTAGCGCATGTGCATTGCATATATATATATATGTCATATCATTATAAAAGATTTTACACAAAAAAAGAATTTATTATATAATATTGTAAGTGAAATTACAATATATACAATTATATTCATTTAAAGAAATTACAATATATATATAATTATTTTCATTTAAATGATAATTTATAATTTGTGTTCTTCTAATTTTAATACGTATATTACACGTTTATGACATGTCAATTAAATGACACAAAATAAATACAAAAATAATAGCTTATTGAAAAATAGCAATAAAGATCCATAGCTCAAGTCTATTAAAAAAATACATTTTTATTTATTTAATTATCTTTAATACGATCTCTCACGTATGAACTTAGGACTGAGGACAAGTTAAATCTTTTTCCAAGGAACCTTCATCTTTTAACTAGAGATCTCGAGTTTGAATCCCTTCCTCCTGATGTAGAGTTGCCTTTGACAAAGAACTATCAATGTGAGACTTTTCGACGCAAATCCAGATTTGATTAGGCACCAATGAAATACCTTTTCCCAAGGAAGAGAAAGAAAAGTAAAAAAGATAATGTAGTATCTATCTCAGACTGTAACACCAAACTTGTGTCCATTTGTCAATTGAAGATATCAAAAACAAACAGATTGGTGGTCAGAATTAAACAAGACAAATTACAGTGACCCATTTCTACAAAACACTTCTTCTCATCTCCTCCTCCATCTTTTCCAAATCCAAATTCTTGAAAAAATTCAAAATCATGGCTGCTGCTTCTTCCTTTCAGCTCTCAAGCCTTCAAATTCAAACCCCTCCTCTTAAAAAATCAAACTTTCTTGGTCAATCTCTCAATCTCAACCACAGTAGTAGTGTTCCTACCAAATCAACAATGAAATCATCAGTTACAACAATAGCAAAATTCAATCTTTATGAGATTCTTGGAGGCAGAGGTCTTTGTAATGGAGAAGAAGGTATACAGAAAGAGCTAGAGAAGTCGGTTTCCGAAGAACAAGCAGCAGCAGCAGCAGAAGGTAGTGATGATAATCAAGAAAACAAGGAGTCTGGGGAGTTCCCGGAGGACGGATTTGAGAAAGAATTGATGGGGTTTACTGGTGGATTTCCAGGAGGTGAAACGGGTCTACAGAAATTCATAGAGAAAAATCCACCACCACCACCCAAGAAAACAGAATCAAGTATGGTTTCTGGATTTAATCAAAGTCTTGTGAAGAAACCAAAGCCACCTGAGTTGCCACTTTTGTTACCTGGGATGATAGCTATTGTCAAGAATCCGAATAATCCATATTATATGTATTGTGGGATTGTGCAGAGGATTACTGATGGTAAAGCAGCTGTGCTTTTTGAAGGTGGGAATTGGGATAGGTTGATTTCTTTCAGGCTTGAAGAACTCGAACGAAGAGAGAAAGGACCACCAATGGTGAGTCCTAGGTCTGTGATACTTGAAAAGATGGTAGAAAAGAGGTCTGAAGCTTGAATTGCTTCACTTTTCATTGAGTAGATTGTCTGTTCTTTCGTCTTTTCGGCTGTTGTACATACAAGATGTAACTTTTGTAATGACAATAGCATAATAAGAAGTGCAGAATGCTTTTGTGCAGAAAGTCAGTTCCAAATGGAAGTTTAATATTCCAAAAGAATTCTTAACAAAAACAATGACAAAAATAAGAATCAGGTAATTCAGACCGGTAGAGGGGGACGGGCTCATTATCCACAAAGTTTCAAACCACGTATAAAATGTATAGTCAAATATTCAATATGATGGCACAAGCTCTAGTTTTGTTCAAGAAATGGATCCTAGCCAATTGTAACGTTCTTCTGACTGAAATATCACATGTTGATCGCACACAGAGGGATTCAACAACGAAAAGAGAAAGTCTAGCTGAAGTAACAACATACAGTAATTAACAGGGTGTGATAAAACAACTCTTACTTTTCACAAGCATGGAGAAACTCTGATGCCGCAAATGATGGATTTTAGACTCCATTCAATTTGACAACAGGTTGATGTCGATTTAGACAAGTTCAATAATGCTAGCTAGCCTGAAAGAGAGCATGAAATTGGTGCAAACTGCAAGATCTCAACAAATTCTCAAACGATGGACCAAAATTTATCATGCCTAGTCTGCAAATGTTTACATTCAGTATCAAAGAGTTCAATAATGCTGAAAATGGGGTACTAAGCCAATCCAAACATTGACTTTTGCGTCTAACAATCTTTAGTTAATGATGTCAATTGCTGAATACACTTAACAGTACCAGAAAACGGCAACAGTTACTCCATACATGCAAAAGAAATCACCCAAATGTAAGCCAGACGCTGAAACTACACCGTCCGCACATTATTGCCTCGAAATTAGTGGCAGCCACCCAACTGTAAAAGTGGAAAAATAGTTATAAGGGCGGATATTGGCAGATTTGCATAGAACTCTCTGTTGAACAAAATTGCCTGGCTTGAACTTATCAAATATGACATCGTGAATCTTCGTGTTCCTAGTTCAGTATCTATGTGTCTGTGTTTACATCTTATGTGCAGAATGCCAAGTGATGGAAATGAAGATCATTTAATTAACACAGTTAGGCATGAACATATTGATTGAAGCCCTGTACTATTCTTTCACTGCTCTTCCAATTATGAATTTGCTTTCGTTTTAACAGTACCTCAAATAAGACTAAGGGGTCGTTTGGTTTAGAACAACTTATCCCGAGATTAATAATCCTGGGATAAGTTATTCTACCATGTATATGGGATAACCTGTCCCATCCCTAAGGTATAAATGGTGGGATAAATAATCCAAGGATTACCTAATATCTCCATCCAAACGTTGGATAAATCCTGTATTTTTATCAAGGGATTATTATATCTTATATCTCACATCAAACAACTCCTAAGAGAACACATAGTAAGAGAGAAAGATTGTGTTGCCCATACATGCAAGATTTTTCTAGCAAAACAGCACATTTAGATGATAACCTCAAGTTTCAGTAGCTCTCATCTATATCCACACTAACAGAAGTATCAAACATGTTTTACGATAGGTTTCCATTCACGTGGAAACCACACCGGGACACTAAGGCAACGCAGATGCAAGAAGTATAAGAAATGCAAAGTAAAGTTAACACAGGTTTTTTTTAAAAAAAAGAAGAGGTTTCATTGAAAAAAAACTATAAAAAGAATATGTTAGGATGATTAAATCTTTTCTAAACTCTTTAAGACTATAAACAACCCATACTATATAAAGAATTATATAGGGCATTCCTTGCAACAAAACAAGGAATACATTGGGGAATATCAACAACATGTAATATTCGAGTTCATTTAGCATTGGGTATGTTGTTGTTGTTGTTGTATTTAGCATAACTGAAGAAAACAACCACCTTAACGATTTATAATTACATTATTGTATGAAAGGTTCCTATATTCACTAAGCATTCCCAAGTAAATGATAAACTTTTCCTTTTTTTGTTACTACCATGTGAAGTGCAGACTGGTTAAAACTCCCTCCATTTCAATTTACGTGGTGCAGTTTGACTTGGCACAGAGTATACGAAAGAAAGTCTTTTGGAACTCGTGATGTTTAACATGCATGAGACTTTATAGAAATGTAAATATTGTAGGGACCGCACGTACCCTCACCCCAACCCCGCATTAGTATGATATTATCCGCTTTGGGCCAAGCCCTCACAGATTTGTTTTTGGACACCTACCAAAAGATCTCATACTGATGGGATTGTGTTCAACCTTATAAGTTGGTCATTACTCTTTCCACAACCGATGTGGGAGGAGTTTGCATCCCAACAAACCTCTCCTCAAACTCTAACCACACAATCTCGTGACCTCCCCTTCAGCAATTATCGATTTCAGATCTGCCACCATCTTGTACCGCCGCAACAACCCGTGGGACAAGCCGCCCGACGATCTGTTCCTGTCGGGAAGACTTTCAACACAAGACATTAACGCAGACCTCCACATCGCTAGGTTACACCATCTGACCTGCCAGATCATCTTGCACCACCGTTATCTGATCTGCCAAATCATCTTGCACCGCCGTAATCACCCAACAAGACACGCCACCTGTACCACTACTTGACAGGAAGACTTTCGATACAAGACACCCTTGCAGATCTTTGGTCTTGTCACACACCGAGAATTCCGCACGCGTAGGTCCATCACTCCGGTCCTCCAAACCAAGGCTCTGATACCACTTGTAGGGACCGCACCCTCAACCCAACCCGCATTAGTATGATATTGTCCGCTTTGGGCCAAACCCTCACGAATTTGTTTTTGGGCACCTCCCAAAAGGCCTTATAAGTTGGTCATTTGCTCCCAAATGGGCACCTCCCAACAGGACACGTACCTCCCAAATGGGGTTGTGTTCAACCTTATAAGTTGGTCATTTGCTCCCAAATGGGCACCTCCCAACAGGACACGTACCTCCCAAATGGGGTTGTGTTCAACCTTATAAGTTGGTCATTTGCTCTTTCCACAACCGATGTGGGAGGAGTTTGCATCCCAACAAATATGTACTAAGGGTAAAATGAAAATTTAAAGGATTGTTCCCGAATACATAAAGCCAGGTCTCATACTTTCTGGAATGGACTGATAGGGAAATAGTGTACATAAAATACTATGGGAGCAGTTTATACGTACCAAAATGGACTCAATTTCCTCCTGAGACACCGGTGTTCTTTCAGGTTGGTCAGAAGCCTTCCCTGCAACAGAGGTGCTAGATGGGGTCTTGAGAAGAATGTTCAAGGAACATTATCAGTAGCGGAAGCTTTCATATGTTGTGAGTTCTGCTGCGTAGAACCTGCAGAACAAGAAACTTCTGACTAAAGAATATGGAGAATCTTCACTCAATCGATCACGCTAAAAGCTAAGCGCAAGTAGTAAATCATAGAATTGCATGCCAAACAGGCCTCAATATTAAGCAAACAAGATATTCTACCAGCACCTGCTCCAACTCCCCCTCCCTGCTTTTACTGTTTACTGACTGAAACAATTCAAAAGACCATGTCCCAGAACATAACAAAGACCCTAAGCATCACACATCACAGGAATTGGGATAAGACAGAGAGAAATCTGAGGAATTGGAATAGTAAGACATTAACTTGCTGCAGCAAGAATGTTAAGAGATTAGAAGCTATTGTTTATGCATCTAGTTGCACCATAGACTTCTGAACTAGAAACTTCTGCATATATGCTTTGATCTTGATGCAAAAGGAAACCTCAAACCAGTGCCTGATTGAGGTGAATGGGCTGGCACATGCATTTTTCGGATTGAAATTTTTTCGCTTGAGCAAGTCATGTTTGTTACTTAAAAGAAGAGAAATCTTTGAAGTGCCTACATTATAAACTCCTTTTTTTCCTCTGTCAGAATATCCTACATTTGGAAAAGGTTGGCAAAGTTTGAAACTGAGAGTTAACAATCTTTATTAGTACCTATCAACTAATTGGAAAGAGCTTAGGATATCTTCGCAGAATAGTTCAGCTTCTAAATAAATTGATTAATCAAACACAATAACTCAAAACTTCTACCATTTTGTATCAGACAATTTCAAGCTTTTTACTAGACACAAACATTTACTATGACGAACAAATACAGAAAAAGCAGAAATGGGAAGATTTGGACCATGCTCCCCTCCCCACATTGAACCACCTTGTCAATAGCTTCTTCACACAAAGACAAATCAACGGGCACAGAACACTTCAGTAAGATTAAAAACAGCATAAAACTATTAGTACTACCCCTCAAATAGGGCAGAGTCACCTATTGGTAAAAGAAAGCGCTGCTAATGTGGCTACTAAGTTTTTTCTTTGGGAGGCTCCTACGAAGATGAGATACCCCGATAAAGCTGCTAGTACCAGGTCAACTCATATTGGCCATAGTGGAAGAGAAGAAAATGGTATTACCATTCCCAATAATCTCTATGAAATAACTACCATAATTTTCTCAACTAACAGTTTATTATAAACAACTTTTCTATCTCACACAAGGTATAGGTAAGGTTTGCGCCCACCCCACCCCACCCTCCTCATACTACCATGATTTTCGAACGAACCGAGAGAGAGTTCAAGGCATGAAAAAAATTATCTATGATATCTTTACTTCCAGTTCATATTATCCATTGCGCATACAATTGGATATTATAGACAATTGACTCTCCTTCACATAAGAGAAAGCTCTACTTAGTGGTAAACGGAGTTAAAAAATGACTCGAAATCATAGGTTCAAATCTCAAGTATGTCCTTATATTCTTTTCGAATACCCTCGCCCAAATTCCTAACTCCGCCACTAGCAACCCAAACTAGTTGAAATCGCCCAAATCTCAAGTATGTCCTTATATTCTTTTCGAATACCCTCGCCCAAATTCCTAACTCCGCCACTAGCAACCCAAACTAGTTGAAATCGCCTATATGAATCCTCCCCTATATAAATCCTCCTCCATTTGGACCTGTTTCACCCCATACTTTTTCTTTTAAAAAACAAACCAATTGGTTCTCTAACAGTAAATCAGAACCTATATATCTTGTATAAGCTACTATATGGACTCTTTTTTTTTTATGACAAGGGGAACCCGCAGCCACTATACGTTGGGTGAGCATAGGCTAAACCCCCACTCCTATGCAATAGTTCGCAAACCACGTAACCCGCACTAGGCTAAGCCCGGTGCAACAAGCTCGACTTAGAAGTCAAACCCCTTGCTTTTGCTGACAAGGGATTTCGAACTTGAGACCTCCAACATGGACGCCCCAAACCTGAACCACTGGGCCACCTCTAAGGGTAGCTACTATATGGATTCTTCACATCCATTTAGCTCAATTTGGACCCATTTCTTTCCAAGACTCTTATCTTTACAACAAATTACTGTTTCCCAACACTACATCTCAGAATTATAAACCAACAAATAAGGGGAAAATGCAGATTTCAAGAAGATCAAACAAGTCAAGTAATACATATTATAATAATAATTTAAAAACAAATTAGGAACACCCAAAAGGAGAAAAAGCAAAAGGGGAATACCAGAAGAAGGTTTTGGGTGTCTTTGAGGAAATTTGATGCGTGGGATTCTCTTCATGATATGAGCTCCACCCATTGTTTCGTCTCCAAAAACTGGGGAAAAGGGTCTAAAAATTGTGTCTTTGCAATGGAACAAAAGCTTCAAAGAACAAAATAAGCAAATATATTACTTAAGTAAAGGAAAATACATAAATTATTTACACATTAAGCTCCCATCTTACCATATATTATGAAGTTGAATAAAAAAAAATTGAGTTTTTAAAGTTATGATTTTTGAAATTGAAAAAAAAGTTGGATTTACTTTGATTTTCTATAAAAAGTTATATTTATCATTTATTATATATTTTTTTAAGAAAAACAGATAAGCAAATATATACTAGTTAATTAGCTAACATAACTATAGTTTGAATTAATTACGGCTCGCGGCAAATATCTAACTGTAACTGTCTTTTGAATTTTGTATAATTTGCTCGATTTATACTAACACTGTGTGTGATTGTATAAATATCGCGCGCGAATCAAATTGTTTAGCGAAACATACAAACACAACGAATTGTATAGCGAATTATACAAATGTTATACATGAATTGTATAGCAAAATATACAAATGATATACAAAAACAGCAAATTATACAAACATATACAAATATTGTTATAACTATAGTTACAAAATGTAATTACCCAAACTATAGTTATGAAACATAATTAAGGTATTTTGAATGGCTATATGAGAAAATTCCTGTATGTATTACCTCTTTCTAAATAAAAGCAAAACCCAATAATTATTTGGGTTGGGCCGAAGAAGGTGGAAGTATGAGGATATATTTTACAAATAGCCATTCAGTTCCTATATTTAAAAAGTAGCCAATTATAGAGGTTCAAATTTTACGACTAAAAGTTCAGGAATATTATCATGAAATTTCACCAGTAAAATTATAAACTCCATAATAATACTAAATATTTTTTAAATAACAAAATAAGGATTTGGTTTGGGCCAAAGAATGAGGAAGTGTGAGGATATATTTCACAAATAGCCATTTCAGTTCCTATATTTAAAATGTTGCCAACTGTCATACAATTTCCCAAGGTATCCCTCAGTCCTGTCGAGGGCCTGTGCACCCCAGGATTAGTTGAGGCTCTAAGAGATTCGAACACCTGGTGCAAATCAACAAAAAAAAAGTATCCCCTAGCCCGACAGGCCAAGGACTAATCCTTCGTGGATTTGAGCTCCATTTAAGGGTTTGTCGCTGGCCAATTGGTCGTTGCATGCACAAGGTGGGGATCGAACACCCAACACTTGCTTAAGCGACCTAGTGAGCTAACCATTAGGCCAACCAAACTTGGTTCTATTCCGTGCTGTTATTACAAAGGAGTGTAACATGTAGAGAGGTTTTTAGCAAATCTATTTTTAAACAATCTTTTAAAAGTCGAAAAAAGAGAAATTTTCAAGTATTATTAACAATTTCTTTTCGAAATGAAAAAAAAAATGTGTTTATCGTTCTTAATATTTGCAATTTATTTCATGAATTATCAATTAAGTGTGACAAAATTGAAATTGTTCGTTTACTTGGTCATAGAGAAAAGTCCCTTTCTGTTTTTGTTAGATAGGAAAAGACCCTTGAAAAGTTTTGGAGACTAGAAATGATGTGATTGAAGTACAATAATTAATAGATATGTTATTATTTGTATTTTGATTATTTTCTTTTGTTGAACTGCTTGAACTATTTTTGTTATTAATATTTTTTGGAGTCAACGGAATCTATAGGAAATAACCTCTCAATCTTGAGATAGAGATAAGATATGTGTGTACTCTATTCTTCACAAACCCACTTTATAATAATATAGATTCTAAATTTTTTGAATTCATAATTCAATATTTACACATAAATAATGAATTTTTAAATAAAAATACAAAACTTAAACAAAAGTTAATAATTCTCTGAATTCGTACCTGATTGTACATAGACAAGATTAGAAGATACTATTATGAGGAATTTTCGCATATAGTCACTCAAAATATCTTAATTATGTTTCATCGCTATATTTTGGTAATTATATTTCGTAACCATAGTTATAACAACATTTGTATAATTCGCACAGTATTTGTATGCGTTTGTATAATTCACTATACAATTTGCAGTTTTTATATAGCGTTTGTATATTTCACTATACAATTCGTGCATGCCATTTGTGTAATCCGTTATACAATTTGATTAGCTTACAACGTCTGTATAAATTGCGCGAATTATACAAAATTTAAACTGTAATTACAAGTAAATGTTTGCCACAAACCATGATTAATTCAAAATATAGTTATGTAAACTAATCATGTTTACTTATCCATATAATTTTTCCTACTATTATTCAACGTAAAAGATGAGGTTAGTGATTTTACTTGACCGGTTGATACAATTAATTAATAATGATTCGTAACATTAATAAAATATTAATGCAAAAACACGTATTCCAATAACACTAATAGAAAAATGCAAGAACACGTAATGGAAATTATATATTCGATTCAAATGATTAAGAAGCATGTTACTTTTCAATTTATCTAGACGTAGTCTAATTTAATGATGAGGTTATGGAAACATAATCTTGCTTAATAGATAAATTATAATTACCTACTTCAACAAATATTAGTGTTTTATACTCTACTAGAAGTTTATAAATTTTCGATGGATTGTTCAATGAAAAATTTGTTGAAATTTGAAAGCATTCAGTGAAGATTCTGATTTTTCAATGGATTAATTCTAATAGATTTTTCGTCGAAGACTCTAGTTTTTTAATCGATTAGCTCTGATGGACATGCTCGATGAAAATTAGTTTATTCGACCAGATAATCAAATTGACATGTCCAATTATGAATTAGAAAAAAAACACTTCTAATTAACAACATAATATATATCGATATATATAACTTATTTTTCTCAAGGACTTATATGCTATTTGGACTTTGAGAGGAAATTAGAAGAAGAAAAAGGATTGAATAAAAAAACTCTCGAGCATTTAGTGATGGTATGAGGGTCAAAATCATTAATGGTGATTTATTATTTGATTGAATCATTTCTTCGAACATAAAAAGATTATGCAAACTCTCGTTTATGCTACCTGAGCTTTGAGAGGGAACTAGAAGAAGAAAAAGGACCAAACGTAAAAACTCTCAACCATTTGGTGATGATTTATACATGTGTCAATATCATTAATGGTGATTCATTATTTGATTGAATTATTTCTTCAGGCATAAAAAGACTATGCAAACACTTACTCGAGATCTAGCTAACTTATGAATAAACACAATTTTTTTCTTCTCGTTCGATTTTTTTTTAATGAAAAATGAACAAATTAAATTAAAAATCTCTATCATGATGACCACTAGTCTTTTACACTAAACAAGTTGGTCTTGTCTTCATTCAATGAAATTAATTCTTGATTGTGAGTTTGTGACACTAACACTATATGGTTGCCCCAAGTTATAATCTAATTGACTCCTTCAAAACTTAACTCATCTATTTAAACACTTAATTCATTCTCTTTTTTTCTTCATCCTCTCTAATTCTCTCTATTACAACACAACATATTAAATAATATTTGTGAAAAATAATTATGGGATTTGCTAGTTTTTTCCTAAAAGGAAAAAGAAGCAACTCCAAAAAAACCAATAAGGTTGAAAGTAGTTTTACTAATACTACTACATATGTTTGTAGAGATGAGTTGGATAAGATCAAGAAGCCTAAAATCAAGAAACAAGTGAAATTTGACTTGGAACCTATGTTCCAAAATCAAGTAGAAAAAGGAATTATTAGTCATGAGGAACAAAAGAAATGTATAGGGCAAGGTGTTGTTGATGGTGATAATACGAATAATAGTGGCGTTCAAGTGAAAATACTGATGAAAAAAGAAGATGCTGCGAGACTCCTGTTGAAGTGTAGAGAAGGAGGGGTGCTTGAATTTATGGATGTAGCTCATGAACTTGTTTCTTCTAGTAATGTTAGGGTTCTTTCTTCTACTATTCATAGTAGTTCTAATAATGGTTCACTCAAGGCTATTCCTGAATAATGTTAATGTCTTTAAGGGTTTAATAAATATATTTTTGGGGTTTATATAATATATATTTTGTTAGATCTTTTAAGCTTCATGTTGAACTAATTTAATTTGAAAATAAAAGATTAAGAGTTGTTATATATTAAGCACTACTTTATACGGAAGACTCAAAGCAGACACCTTATCATCGACGTGCCTGTTTCTAGTTAAGGACATTTATTTAATGTTAATACTCTAGATAAATAATACTCAAGTGTTACATGATTCAAGCATCATGTACAACCTTCAACTCATCTTTGCAATTAAGTGATTGAAAATAGTAGATAAAGCATTAAGAGGTGAAAATTAATGAGCAAATTTCATAAATGAAAAGCATATAAAGTCTTCATAGCTATAGTTTAGGTAATTATATTATGTAACTATAATGATTCAAGCATCATGTACAACCTTCAACTCATCTTTGCAATTAAGTGATTGAAAATAGTAGATAAAGCATTAAGAGGTGAAAATTAATGAGCAAATTTCATAAATGAAAAGCATATAAAGTCTTCATAGCTATAGTTTAGGTAATTATATTATGTAACTATAGTTAAAGCAAAGTATGTATAATTCGTGCAATATTTGTATACATTTGCAGAAATCATCTTTGCATAAACCCTTGGTGCATACTCTTGTAACAACACCATATTACCTTTTCCCTAATAGAACAATTCTCATTGACCTACTCTATATCCTATAGTTTTCAGATCCTGTAAACTTGATAGGAACTAAAACTGCTCCTGTAACATCCGAGGTATCAATGTACAGGGGGTCATTTTGATCAATTTTTAAGGGCGCCATTATTAAGTAGAAATGCAATAGAATGATAAAAGTACCTTGAATTGGGTAACAGCATCTGTTTCTGAATACGAAAAGTATGCACTTTATCATAGTCCACTAGATCAAAATAAATCTCCTTTCCAATTTGCTCATAGAGGTCTTCGTCACAGGCTACCTGAAAAATAAAATGACTAATTACATCAAAGGTTTTCTAAATATAAAGACACAAAAAGAAATAGAGACAAAAAGGTTGAAAGAAACCTTGATCATTGCGAAGAGACAGACCTCTGCTTTATCCGTTCCCCTTTGTACCTCCTCTTCTTGCTCTTAACTTATGATCTATTTTAACTTATAACCACTTTACTTAACAAATTATCGTGATTCATGTAATTGATTCAAAAAATGCCCACAAATGGAGAGACCATGTTCAAAGGTTTTGAGATAAGTGATATGTAGTTCCATACATGTATAACTTATAGTATCATAGTAAAAAAATATGATGTAATGAAAAAACTCTCTTATAATAAACATTAATGGTAGTATATAAGAAAAATGATGTGGATAAGCAAATATATATTAGTTAATTAGCTAACATAACTATAATTTGAATTAATTACATTTCACGGTAAATATCTAGCAGTAATTACAATTTGAATTTTGTATAATTCGCATGATTTATACGAACATTGCATGAAAATCAAATTGTATAGCGAAATATACCAACGTTATATAAAAATTGCGAATAAATTTAATATAATATTGGCCAAGAACTTGACATAATTATAAAGTAGGAATATATATATAGCTTATGTCATCTTCTAAAATTAGATTTTATGATTAAAAAAAAAACTCTCTTATAATAAAAGCTAATTGTAGTATAATATTTGGTATTACAATTCCACGTTCAAGTTCACATGGGAAAAGGGGATTTAATATAATCTTGGTCTAGAACTTGGCTTAATTAAAAAATATTAAACTTGTATTAAAGACATATATAGACAAAATTGGTTGCTATATTCTACATAAGAAAATATGAGTATTAGTACTTTTACTTGACCAGTTGATTAATAATAATAACATTAACAAAAACCGTACAAATAAGAACGCGTATTACTAGAAATTTAGAAGTAGATTCTATTCAATATTAATGGAAATGGAGTCAGAACAACGATAAAATTATCTTTGTATGATATATAAATTACGAGTTCGAGCTGTGAAAACATCTATAATTCTTCTTTCATTAGAGTAAATTGACTATCTTATATCCGTCGAGGTGCAACGACTCGTTTTCAAACTCTGCATAAATTTTGTAATGGTCCAATCCGCTAGTGATATTTTTCGCTTTACGCCTAAGTTTGCATGGTTTTAAAGTGTGTCACTAGTAAGTAAGACCTACTTGCTTATCCACCCAACATTTATCTCCTATATTTTGTCGATGTAGGATTTCTTATCTTAAGATAAGTTGTTATATATACCCCCTCTGACCCACATCGACAAGATCGACATAGGAATGCTTTTGATACCATTTGTAATGGTCCAGCCCACAAGTGATATTATTTGCTTTGGACCTAGCCCTCCTGCAATGCTTTAAAACACATCACTAGTAAGTAAGATCTGATTACTTGTATATCCAACATCTATTCAGTGTTTTGCTAATGTATAATTTTTTTTATCTTAAATTGAATTGTTACAGATATGGAATAGTTTATACATCAAATTATCTTTTAATTCAATTCAATTCAACAATATTAAGAAGAAAGTCACTTTCACGACTTGGTCTAATCTCACTTGCTACAACAGGAAGTAAATTATTATAGTGACATAATAGACTATGGAAGACCTCTTAAGTCTTCCTCGTGCCTATGGAAAATTTTTCTCCATCCAATATTTATATCAATCGATATTATTTTATCATTGATTAAATGAATAATTAAAATTAAAAATATTTTCAGCTAACCATGATTTGTAAGAATACTATAATTAATCAAGGATATACATCTTGTGTTTATTGAGTTGATGCAAACAACAAATGAAGTAATTAAATTTTGGGTATATTATTGTAATTAGATAAACATTTGATATGTATTTACTTTATACCACTATAATTTGAAAAAAAAATATAATTTATAGCTATAGTTAGAGTTTTATTGATATTTCCTCTTCCTCTCTTCCCCTTTCTTGCGCCTCTCCTCTCGCTTTGCAATCTTTTGCCAGATATACAAATACATATGTATATCAGTTGCATATATACAATTATTTGATAAATATACATATTCAATTCAACAGATATAGATATACATATACAATTCATCTCTCTCCACTTTCTACCCTCTTTGCTCGCATCTCTCCTCCCTCTCTCAATCTTGCTCGTCTCTTTCCTTCCTCTCCCAATCGCTTGCCAGATATAGAAATATATATGTATATCAATTATACATATATAATTATTTGTCAGGTATACACATACAAGTTAACAAATATACATATATAATTCGCCTCTCTTGACTCTCTCTCGATCTCGCTCGCCTCTCTCCTATAATATGTAGCTATAAATTATAATTGTAGCAAATTATAACTATTTTTTTAAACTTGTTATATTTCAAATGTTTGGTCTTTTTTAAAATCCCCCCAAAAACTTTACTAATTTCTTATAGCAAAGTAGGAAGAAATTAATGCTACAAAATCTCTCTGAGGACACAAGAAGGATCCATCTTGTTAAAACTAATTAAGTACTTAGTAGCATAGCCAAATTAATTAAATATTTTCATTATTTAAATTTTAAACAAGAAGATTATGTTATTTCTTGACTGTCACAATCATGACTTATGTGGTTGCCCAAAATTATAATCTAATTGACTCTTTCAAAGCTAAACTCACCTATATAAACACTTAATTCATCATCTATTTTTCTTCATCCTCTCTACAACTTCTTAATATTATAGCATAGCCCCTTATAATCACTTCTTCTAAATCTTTCCTAGCTTTAATTATTTAATTTAAAAAAATAATATGGGATTTGGGAGTTCTTTTTTTAAGGGGATTCACTTTGGTGAAAGAAGTAAATCAAGAAGAGCCAAATTTGTTAGAAGTGGTAATATCACTACTACTACTTATGTGTGTAGAGATGAGTTGGATATAAAGAAACCCAAAATCAAGAAACAAGTGAAATTTGATTTAGAACCAATATATATTGAGGAGGAAAAGGAAAAGAATAACATGTTCGAGAAAAATACAGTTAATCCAGAAGAGAAAACAGAAGTAGTACAAAAAGGTATCAATTGTACAAATTACGATGGGGTTGTAAAAATAAAAATCTTGATGAAAAAAGAAGACGCTGCGAGACTTTTGATGAAGTATAGAAACAAAGGGGAACTTGAGTTTATGGATGTTGCTCAACAACTTGTACAAGTTCCTTCTAGTGGTGTTAGAGTTCTTTCTTCTCCTAGTCAATAATTAGGAATGGTAGTTTTACTTAGCATAGTTTTTAACTCACTCAGTCATTACGAGTTTTTAATTTTTTTTTTTTCTTGGTTTACTATAAGACTATTGTTCTTGGATATTTTTTTTTACTCAAGTATCTAGGAGGTATGCTTGAGTTTATTTTGTACCTAACTCTATGTAATATTATTGATTTTGGTATTTTAGAATAAATGATTAGTTACTTATTGTATCATGTTAAATTATGTTGATAGCCTAATATTGGACATATCCAGTGAAATTCCACAAGTGAGGTCTGGGTAGGGTAGAATGTACGCAGACCTTACCATTATCTAAGTAGAGAAGCTGTTTCCTGGGAACCCTCATCTCAAAACTCATACGCAGAAAAGACTAGATATGACCAAAAGTAAAAGAAAGCACATGACAAGACGAAAATATTATACAATTAACACATAAATAACAAAATAATGACAATACATGCTAGGAAAAAAAATACTACTACTCAACCCTATTAGGCCCCCTGACTAAGTAACCACCTAATCCTACTATTCTAATTCGCAACCTCCTGTTGATAGCTAAATTTACTATTTTTAATAAATTTAGAAGATAACTCATAAAAACAAAATAATTATTTTAGATGACTTATTATTATAACCAAACAACGCACTGCTGGTCTACTATCAATTCGAAAAATGTCTTCCCTAAAAATAATATGTAATATTTACAAATAGTTTACTTTTTTTAATTTTTATTATTTTTCAAATAAAATAATTTATAACCATATAAAAGATCAATAACTTGTTTAAATTACAAATTTTAATTTTGTATTATGTTCCATCAAAATATATCATATAGAAAAAATAGAAGGATACTAAAAACAAATAAGAAGATGTGGAAAAAATATATATATATATATAACACCTTTGGTTACATTAATTCTACATTCATTTTTTCTCTTATTGGGACAAATATTATTTTCCCTGTCCAATGTCTGCTACCCTTGTGGTGTCTCCATCCCAACGCCTCAGTATTTTCCAAAGACGAATTCAGAATTTAAATTTAATAATTTTATCTTTAATGTATTTAGCACGAAACTTATTTTACTTCTAAAGTATTTATTTCTAAAGTATCACCTTATATATATATATGCTCTATCGAAGGCGAATCAATGTATTAGGGTACGGATTCGAGAAAATCAAGTAGTTTTGATCTAATTTATATTAGTCTTAAAAAGTCGTTTAATATGTATAAATTATTAATTTTAAAAAAATCATTTATATTAGTCTTAAAAAGATTATTTAGTATGTATAATTATTAATTTTTTTAAAATCTAGTAACATAAAAGAAAACTTAAACTCATAAATAATATTAAATTTCTCTCTACGAACGATAGTAATAGATTCGAATGAACCGCTCCAACTGATCTTCACTTCCCCCGCAAAAATATAAAATGTACCATAATAATTATGTTTCAATTCTAAATAAGATTTAAGACTTTTCAATGAACCATCATTATATTTTAATTCAAAAAATAAATAAATAAGAAAAATAAGAAAATTCTTATCACAGACAAAAAGCTAAATAAATAAATATGTCAATTCAAAGTATCAAAATTAGACTAGAAGACTTGTTTTAAGGTTTATTGACTAGTTAATTGACTAAAATTCAAGTGATAAATTTGAAAAGAAAATTCAAACTTTATAAAGTGTTCACTCCGTTACTTTTTATTGGTCTATAATGGACTTAACACATTTTATAAAAAATAAAAAATGATGTATATGCTTTATTATGATATTCATATTAATTAAGGAGTAGTTTTTAATGGATTTGAAAAATGATTAGAAGTGAGTAGTTAATATTAAGGTAAAATATAAAAAATAAAAGTGAAATATGTATTTTTAGTATAATAAGTAAGTGAATAGAGAGGAGAGAGTACTTAAGTCCAACTATATATCGGTAAAGACTCACTAAGTTGATGCAATAAGTGATATTTCATATTTCATAAGGGAGCTCAAAAATCAATCCTCTTTACAAACGTTTTTTCAGTCGAGCTCGTGAGATTGATCTTCCCTAATACGATTTACATTTCTCGTATAATTTATGAATTATTTCATAAAACTTATTTACTCTGTGTGTTCTTAAAAAGAAAAAGGAGAGAAGAGGAAGGTCCAATAACCCAATGTAAATCTCAAGTAATATATATATATAAATACTCATAATTTTGACATAACTTATGTAGTGTTAAATTGGTGAAAAAATTATGATGTTAATATCAATGGCGAAGTCATATTTTTTACTAAGAAGCCAAATAAATTTATCATTTATTATAAATATGTGAGATAATAATTTTGATCTTGTCTGTAAATATAATTTTCTAGATGACCCCCTTATGTCCATAGCTAGAGTTGATTCGTCCTGAAAAATAGTCTATATATCTAATAAAGATACGAATAAGGTTGTACATCTTACCCTCTTCGGAGTACTTCATTTGTAGAAAAATATTAAATTGTTTTGTATGAAGAAATGTGGGAAATTATTTCATATTAACTTTGAAAAAGTCTTTTAGTTATTTTTCTTGTTCATTCTTCTACGTAATTACTTACAAGAATATTAAAATACTTCCAAATTCTTTAATAAAAAATAAAATTATATTCTTGAGTGTGACTCATGTCACTGTAATTTGCCCCTAATTATACTCATTTTGACTCCTTCCACATCTTAACTAAAATATATTCAAATCTTCTTTTTTAACACTTGTTCAATTTTCCCCTACTTTTTTTTAATAAAAAAAGAGAAATTTTCGCATATAGCCATTCAAAAATATTTTAATTATGCTCAATAACTATAATTTGGGTAATTATATTTCCTAGCTATAGTTATTGCAGCATTTGTATAATTCGCACATCATTTGTTTACGTTTGTATAACTTGTTG
This sequence comes from Solanum virginianum, assembly GCA_000787875.1. NCBI lineage: Eukaryota > Viridiplantae > Streptophyta > Magnoliopsida > Solanales > Solanaceae > Solanum > Solanum virginianum. The sequence continues at coordinate 82,332 of DF357443.1, read as the reverse complement.
TACAATTCATAATTTTTGTTTAGTGTTTGTATATTTTGTTATACAATTCGTGTACAACGTTTGTATAATTCGTTATACAATCCACAGTGTTTGTATATTTTGCTATATAATTTGATTCCGCACAACATTTGTATGAATAGCGTGAATTATACAAAACTAAAACTGTAATTACAATTAGATATTTGCCGCGAGCAGTAATTAATTCAAACTGTAATTATGTTAACTAATTAACTAGTATATTTTTACTTATCCACGTAATTTTTTCGGGTTAGAATATTTCGAAACAAACGCTGTCATGGAGAAATTTAACATTTAAAGTTATGCAATTTCAACTAGTAGACTTGTTTTAAGATATTTAGAATAGTAAATTGACTTGAAATTCGAACAAGTTTGATTTTTTTTATTTTTGATTCTATTTCATTAAAAGTTTTGAGACTCTAACAGGGTGTCAAGATTTTATTTTATAGTTGGAATAATTGTAGTTTTATTTTCTCAATTATTAATAAGTTAGGTTCAAATAAAAACTTGAGACTTGATAGCAAGAAAGTTTTGCATTAAATTGAATTTTTATCAAGCTCGATTTTCTTTTTAAGAATAGAAAAAAGTTTTATAGTAAAAAACAAATCATAGTACTCGAAGCTAAAATAAGGATTCCATCAACAATTAAAGTTTCTTTTTTTGTGTGTATATTATATATACCGTTATCAAATATATAAATTTAATTGTATTTGACCAGTTTAAAAGTTAAGTGGACTGAGATGAATCGAAATGGGATAATAATTGATCCATGCACAACCCATCCAACTCTTACCGTTTTAATTACTTTATTTGTTCCTAATAACTTTTTCTCTCTTTATATAGTTACATATACATATTAAACAAACAAAAAAAAAACATTTCTTAAAGAATATTTTAATAAAATTTTTCATGAGTTAATTTGGATTGAAAATTTAGCTCAATTCACCCCAACTATTAAATAAGTTGAATTGCATGGGTCAAATACATGAACGGATAATTAAATTGCCCAAGTTTAGCAAGAAGAAATTTCACCATGTCAAGATACGATAAATACACTGGATATATTGTTATTTTCGTAAGATACCACAAATACTAGAACTCCAAGTGAAACATTAGTTTCTTGGGCTCTACATTTGGGCTCCAACCAAAATGGGCCTTCAATCTTTTCTTTTATGGGCTCATCACAAGTAAAATGGATTTTTTATATGTTTAATTTTAAAAATAAAATTAAATATTAATAACGTTTTTGCTAATATATAATACAATATCGATATAATACAGAGACTTCAATAATACACACCTATTGCTTAAAAAACTTTCCCTTAATTTGGAACTTTGAAGATCTCATCTGTCTTTTAAAATAGGATTAAAATTTGCGTATATTATATTTTTTTTAGATGTCACTTGTGAAATTACGTTATTATGATTATTGGACTTATGCTCGGTGATCCATTTCTTTCCATTCATTGTCCACTTTTACCTTTTTCATTTTCCTAAAATTAGTGAAATCATTTCTAATAATACAACATAATGACATCAAGAATTAATAAACAAGTGAAAGTGAGATGTAATGCCGTGAACGGAGCTATTCCACATTTAAAGGTCTTGAGTTTGACCTTCTGAGTATTAAAAAACTTCGTAGTAGGGAGTGCTTTCCCCCAAATGAGATACTCCCACTTTTTCAAATTAATTGAATTTTTGATATTTTTTTAAATGTTTAAAGCTCAGGTGAATGTTTGAAATTTTTTTCGTATTTGCCCTTTTATTTATTAAATTTTTATATTTTCTAGTAGATAAATTACACTACATATATATGATTTTAAAAAAAGGTAATAGGGGAAAATATGACGAAAATTTTATCTTTGAGTATTTTTCTTAATATATGTGCATTACCTCACAAATTCAATTAAAATAACATAGAAAAATATTAATCATCCTACACAGCTTAAATCTAAAATAATCATGCTCAAATACTAATGCAAAAAAGAAAAACTAACTTTAAAATTGAAAATAGTGTAAAGGCACCATAGTGTATAACTTTTATGAGTACGGAATTTCAGGACAATAATCTCAAGTGGTCAGTAACTAACTACTAAATTTAAAATTTATAATTTGTAACATACTTAATAAACTTTTGCCAGAAAAATTACACACACAAAGAAAAAAAAAACAGATCTTCACTAATAAAATAAAATTTTAGGTATTTAATCTCGTTAAATATTGAGCTACTAAGATTTTTCTATCTACCCTTCGTTAAAAATAAAAATAATCAAACTTTAAATACAATAAAAAAACTCCAAGAAAATTTACAAGCATGGATTTTAACTACATCCATACAAAAAAGGAGAAAAGAAGAAGAAAACAAAAAACCAGAATAAGAAGTCTCGAGTTAAAGCCTTGAGAATACGTATCTTCTTATAGTAGCAAAATCAAAACCAGTTCTCCATTATCTGGCTTACACGATGTGAATCTGAATTAATCGGATCCAAAAAATACCCAAAAGGTCATCTATCTATCCATCATTTCAGGAACTTCAGGCCTTTCTGTAATACTTTCTAAACTTGGTTTCCATTTTCCTCTGTTTCTTTCAATTTCCCCCAAAAATTCCTCCAAATTTTTCCCTTCTCTAAATTTCAATTGAAGAAGTAACCATTCCAATTCTTCTTTAGTCAAAATTACTTTCAATCTCATATTTGTTTTTCCCTTTTCCATCTCATTATTTTCCTTCATAAATTCCCCTGTTTTTTCTTCTTCTTCTTCTTCAATTCTTAATTCCTCAATATTTTCCCTTTGTAAACATGTTTCTACACAATTTCCCATAATTTTTGAAAAACTTCTCAAGGAAAAAATGGATTTTGAGAAGAAGGAAAGTTAATAATTTAGAGAGAGAGAGAAAAGGAGAAAAAGTGTTGAGTAGAGTTGCATGTGAGAGTGGGTGAAGAGACTTTTTATAGATGTTGAATTGGATAATTAAAAAATATAAAAATTGGATTCGTTAATTTTCTTAAGTTATTATTTTTTTTATTTTTTTAATAATTAGTTGGAGTTTTTGTCTCTTTTGATCATGCATAGCGAAAACTTAATGTATTGAGTTATTCTTTTTTTCTTCTTTTGAATAGTAGTTTGACTATTGTATTTGTAGATACTGAAATTTAGTATTTGAAATACTGGTGAAAATATTGAAAATTTTGTTAGGTTATTTTGAAGTAAAAATTATATAACTAGGCAAACATGTGATATGTATTTATATATATCACTATACGTTGAAAAAATTATAATTTATAATTATAGTTAGAGTTTTGTTGCTATTTTCTTTCTCTTCTCTTCCTCTCTCTCCCTTCTCTCCTCTCTTTCTACAAATTCGTGCATATATACAATTCCATATGTATACCAGTTGCATATACAATTATTTTGACAGATATACATAGTCAATTTTAACAAATATACATATATAATTTGCCTTTTCCCACTCTCTCTCCTCTCTCTCTGGATCTCGCTTGCCTCTTTCCTCCCTCTTCCAATTTCACATTATATATATATATATATATATATATATATATTAGGTACACATATACACATACAATTTGACAAATATGTATATACAATTCGCCTCTCTCCTACTTCTCTCGACCTCGCTCGTCTCTCTCCTACTTCTCTCGACCTCGCTCGTCTCTCTCCTCACCTCCAGGTCATATAGCAGAAGTTATGCTGTGTAAATATGTAAAATATAACTATTTGACCATATTTAGTTTCAAGCTTATGCTATTTATGAAAATTTCTCTATTTTGAACGAAATATTGGGGAAAATATTTACACCAAATAATACCTCTCGAAAGTATAGGCGAGCTAATAAATTATTTGTTCATGAATTTCAAAGAAGGTTTTGATTGGATTTATTGTATTTGTAGTTGATATTTTAGTTCGATCTATCGTCCTCTATTTTTTGTTATTTCACATTAAATTTTAAATATTATTAATGTGAATAACACTTATCAAGTCGTTTAAATAATATTTATGGCTAAACCTCTTTAAAATATGATTATCTAATCACGAGATTAATAGTGTACTTTCATAATACCAATTAAGAAGGGACAAAAAATTGCTGATTTAACAAGTTTCCTAGAAATAAGATTTATTTCATTTTTGGAATAATATATACGTGTATTTGTCTGTTTTTCAAATTAATCATTCTTGTGAACAAACCCGTGATAAATTAATTACAGGGTTTTAATTTTTAGGAAATAGATTACAGTATGATTACAACTAGCATTTTGTGTATGATCTGTCTTTTTTTCCTTTTTCAAATATATATTTGGTTGAAAAGAATTTTGAAAAATTGTTGGTTTTGAATTTCTTGGAAAGAGACTATTACCAATCCAAGATTCTATTATTCCTTCAATATTCACATTTCAATAAGATATATATAACAGGTAAGAGGTGATAACACATGATAATTAATTCTGAAAGATCATTTTTTCATTGAATACCGAATGCGAATATGGCCAACAGTTATATGAATATGGTTATCTACTTAAGAGTTATACAAAAGTCATCTTTGATGGGACTTCTCAAATAATTGTATCGAAGGATTAATTACAATTTTAATCAAATTCAATAATTTTCATGCAAATATAAAATTCTATTATTCTTCAACATTCACATTTCAATTGTTAGAAAAATAAATGATGTACTAAAATAAGATGTTTATATAATATTATCTAACTTCACAATTATAACTTACAAAATAAGTAAGAGGTGATAACACATGACCATTAATTTTGAGAGGTCATTTTTTCGTTGAATTACCAGGTGCCCCCAATAAAGGCAACAATTATATGAATATGGTTGTTTATTTTGAGTTATATGAAAGTCATCGTTGATGGGACTTCTCAAATAATCGTATCGAAGGATTAATTACAATTTCAATCGAATTCAATAATTTTCATGCAAATATAAAATTTTATTATTCTTTCAACATTCACATTTCAGTTGTTAGAAAAATAAATGATGTACTAAAATAAGATGTTTATATAATATTATTTAACTTCACAATTATAACTTATATAATACGTAAGAGGTGATAGATTAATTCTAAATGGTCCTTTTTTCATCGAATACCACGTGCGAATATAGCTAACGTTTATATGAATATGGTTGTTTATTTTGAGTTATATGAAAGTAGTCGTTGATGGGACTTCTCAAATAATCATATTGAAGGATTAATTACAATTTCAATCGAATTCAGTAATTTTCATGCAAATATAAAATTCTACTATTCTTTCAACATTCACATTTTAATTGTTAGAAAAATAAATTACACACTAAAATAAGGTGTTTATATAATATTATCTAACTTCATAATTACAATTGATATAATACGTAAGAGGTGATAGATTAATTCTAAAAGGTCTTTTTTTTATCGAATACCATGTGCGAATATAGCCAACAGTTATATGAATATGGTTGTTTATTTTGAGTTATATGAAAGTCACCGTTGATGGGACTTCTCAAATAATCGTATTGAAGGATTAATTACAATTTCAATCGAATTCAGTAATTTTCATGCAAATATAAGTTTCTATTATTCTTTCAACATTCACATTTTAATTGTTAGAAAAATAAATTACACACTCAAATACGATATTTATATAATATTGTCTAACTTCGCAATTACAACTTATATAATACGTAAAAGGTGATAGATTAATTCTAAAAGATCCTTTTTTCATCGAATACCATGTGCGAATATAGCCAACAGTTATATGAATATGGTTGTTTATTTTGAGTTATATGAAAGTCATCGTTGATGGGACTTCTCAAATAATCGTATTGAAGGATCAATTACAATTTCAATCGAATTCAGTAATTTTCATGCAAATATAAGTTTCTATTATTCTTTCAACATTCACATTTTAATTATTAGAAAAATAAATTACGCACTAAAATAAGGTGTTTATATAATATTATCTAACTTTACAATTACAACTTATATAATATTTAAGAGGTGATAGATTAATTCTAAAAGGTCTTTTTTTCATCGAATACCATGTGCGAATATAGCCAACAGTTATATGAATATGGTTATTTACTTAGAGTTACGCGAAAGTTATCTTTGATGGGACTACTCAAATAATCGTATTGAAGAATTTCTACGATACTTAGGATTGTTAGATAAAAGAAAATGACCGTTCAACTAATAAATATATATAAATAATTTACCTGGTCTTGTAAATTAGAAGTTGGTCCAATAAGTCTTTTTATAGATCTTGTTAGTGAAGTTAAACCATAAATGTTTGTTTATTTGCCTTCTTTTGATTTTTTTTTTTAACAACTTTGCCATATTTAAATCCATGATTGAAGTAAATAAACTGTAGAAAATGTTGACATTTTGTAGAAAAAAATAATAAAAAGTGGAAAAAAGCAAAAGAATTTTATCATAATAACTCATAAAAAGACATCTTTCAATGGTGCATGTGAGTGACCCCATTTATATATATAACCCCCAACAAATTGGATTGGAGAGTTTTTAAGTGCCAACAACTTCACTTTTTATCTCCGGATCAATTTACACGTATCTCAATTATTTTATTAGATGATTCAAGTAATTTCATGCAAATTCTATATATTTATATGAACATCAAATTAAAACCAAATAAAAGAATTCAATAATATTCAAGTTTTGACTCTACTTATAAGAAACTTCTTATCAGGTACCGAATAGCTGTCATCTATTAAAATTTTAAAAGTATATATATATTAAAGATCAAGTTTGGCGAATGAAAACTTCCGTTATGCGCTGGGTGTGAGAAGGATTCAGCCCCAAGAGTCGTGTATTATATATACAATATCTTATTTTATATTTCTGTCAAAGACTATTTTTAAAACTTGAACTTGTGACCTGTTGATCGCGTGAAACCAACTTTTTTTTTCTTTTTCTTTTCTCTTGTTATTGACATTTTATTTACTAAGGTCTTGTCATTTTTATACTACTTCATTGGACAACTAAACTACACATTTAACATAATTAGTGCAACAAACTAAGGTCACAATTTCTTACATTTAGCCATGTGAAATCAAGAATTTTCTTTGATACTATTGGAAAAATTAAACTTATTGTTAATAACTTTGAAAATAAAAATAGAACTCACAATCTTTTGTCATCAATCTTCTAGTAATTAGTTAGAACACTTATGGGTCGTTTGGTGTGAAGGATAAAGAGAAATAATTTCGAAATAAAAATTTAGTGAGCCTTAAATGAGTGTTTGGTTGGCAAAAGTGGAATAACTTATCCCGAGACTAAAGGCGGGATAACTTATCCCGGGACTAATAAATAGTACTGGAATAAGTTGTCCCTTCTAATGGGTGGTATATTAATCCCGGGATAAGTTATCCCGGGATAAAAATGGTCAATGACAATAATATTCTTTTACACCCTTTTTATACCTCACTTTGTGTAGGATGTACATATTAAACAAGGAGGATGAACTTGGAGAATGTGATGAATGATGTATCCACATAAATAAAGGGAGATGAATCTATGAATGGACATCCACAAATATTTATTCATAACAATATTAAAAACTTTCGCTCATTATTTTTATAATACTAATTCATATTTTCTATTAAAAAATTACACACTAATTATTATATTTTTTATATTTTAATTGTTTATAAATCGTTTTTTACTTTAACAAACTTAAAAATGCAGGTTCTATTTGTAAATTAATTTTATTAAAAAAAATTATTTTAAATACGTATGATATTATTATGAAAATGCACAGCTAAAAATATTTAAGCTAAATAAGATGAGAAACTTATTTTAAAAACGAATATTGAATAACTAAAATTAGCAAAGAAAAATACATTAAAAACTAATAAAGTGAAGGGTATTTTTGTAAACAAGCATAATATTCTTAAAATTTATCCAACAAACCAAACACTCAATAAATATAACCTCAACATAACTTATCCCATCATTACTAATCCCAACATAATTTATTTCATCATAACTTATATTCAAACCAAACGACCCTTACTTTGTACTATACACACACACACAAGTAGGCGTATTCGTGCGATAAACAGATAATATTAAAGTATTATTTATAAATATTTTATATTGTGATATCTTATCGAACATGTTGTACTATACATATAGACTTGTTTGATTTTTTCATATTTATTTTTCATATTTTGAAACTTTTTTTTGTTGTGTGTGTGAAAATCTTATTCTGCATTGTTCATTAGAATGAATATCCTTTTTCACTATAATAGATAAAGAATTTAGAAGCAATAACATAATTACCACTATATTATATATAGTAAAAATAATAAATATGATTATTTATACCCACAGTTTATACAAATATCGCAAAAGGTTTTAGCGACTTTGAATGTAATAATACCAACTCAATTGTCAATAAATGTTTTGTGACAATTACAAAATAAATATATTATCACAAAATATCGCTTTTGTTGTAGTTTATAAAATATATGTTTAAAGCACAAATCTGAATATTTCTTAAACATAGTACTTAATTAACATAACCACATACTTAGTGACTTATCAAATACAAAAGGTTACTACTTAAAGAAGCTTTTACAAAGTAAAATTAGCTTTATGACCCTTTTTTCTCCTAGAAACATTTTTTAAACTTCACCTTTTGACCATTTCATCATAAGAATTGGGAAGAAATATAGTTAAACAAACTTTAATTTAAATATTAATCATATACTTTATGGTCAATTTCAATCAAATGAAGATTTTCTGATTATGTTTCCCAATTTCCTGCCTAATAATGGTCAAAAGTGAAATTCCATTTCCAAAAGATCAAATCTTAGAGAAATATTTTTTTACTATATATTATATGACTATGCACTAAAATTTAATACATGATGACAAAAAATAGTTAGGAAATAACAAATTTAATTAATTGTTCTATTTATTTTATGACTAATTAATTTGCTTGACTGATTCTTTCTCTCTTAAATTCTTTTGGGTTGTCTGGTTCCAACTTTTTCCAAAGAGTCAATATTTTATTAAATAGATCTTTGAAAAATGTTATTTCACTTTTTGATTTACACTCTGATTTTAATTTGACATAATTTTTTTTAAAAAAATAATTAATTTAATTTTTTTATGGTCTTAAATTAGAATTCATGTAGAAAGAATTAAAATGTCATTTAATAGTACAACCTTATATACGCCATATAAATAGTTGAAATTAAAGATGAAAGCGATAATTATGATCCAAGGTCAAAAATATTATTACTACTATAGTAACAATATATAGAACATTTAAAGTGAAGTTATCGAGATTTATAGTCTAGTGATATAAGTAAGAATTTTTAGTGCGTACCAATCATCCAACATATTAGGTATCGCTATTCACTTCGATTTCATGAGGGGCAAAAGTAGAAGTTTAAATACGAGTTCAATTAAATTCAATAGCTTTTACTCAAATAATAATATATCTGTATTAAGATATTCATCAAATAT
>DF357443.1:46290-72768 GCA_000787875.1 Solanum virginianum | reverse complement strand
ATATATATAATATATATTATATATATATATATATATATATATATATATATATATATATATATATATATATATATATATATAGTAAAAGATAGAATTTGATTATTAGCACTTGCAATTGTTATTTCAAAAATTATAAAGTTAAAATCCTGAATTCACTTTTGATTTTCATTATCCCCTTAGTGTTCCTTTACTTGATCCCTATGTAATTGAGAAATTATAAATAAAGAAGGTGAAATCAATAAGGAACGTGATGTGATAATTCAAATCCTTCTGGTCGTAGTCAAATATATTTATAGAGTATGCAATTTAATCTTTTCGATAAAATATTTTAAAACTTTTTTGATTATTTGAAAAATATTTTTCTTCGTACTAAATACCTCTTTATTCTTTAATTTCTTAATTTATGCACAGACAGATGTAACACTATTATACATGAAATGTACATTACTACAAAATAAGAAATTAACCACGTAGCCAAACAATAAAAATCTCATGTTAAATTCGTTTAGCTACGGATTAGCAACGTATTATAACGAAATTCAATTAGTTAAAGAGCTTTTTTGCGACAAATTAGATGAAACGTATCGATTAATTTTGTAATTAATTTCATATTTTTCTAATAGTGATAATTTGATGACTGATTCTTCTATCTAGAATTTTTTTGTGTGGTTTCTATGGTTCACTAAAGAGTCAATATTTCTTTTAAGTTTCCTTTGAAAATAGATTTCTTGATTTTTCTTTAATTTTTAATTTTGATTTATTATTTTCAAGTTTATGAAAATAGACAGATCCATGTCACTGTCTATATATGCAACCTAGTGGCTAATTCTATAATTAAAATTGTGGTCCAATGTGATACATGGCTATGATTTAGCTTATATGCATTTAGGTTACAAAAGGGTTAAAAAAACAAACTTATATTTATATCCAATCATGTCAACTTACCATGGTTAAATAATTAAATAATTTTGAATATTTACAATAAACTAATTAACATATAACAAATGATAATCATATTTTATTCACATTAAAAAATAGTTAAAAATCATAAAAAATATACAGTGATTATACAATATATCTTGCCAAAGCCCAAAAGTCATAGAAAATATATACTGTCGGTACCTTTAAAAATTAAATATAACTTGATTATACCTGAAATACACATTGATTATACATATCTATATAACTAATGACTATTTTTTTAGTATTACTTTGACTTAATGGCATCTACTGTAATTATTTTGTTTAAATTACAATTAATTATGATTCATCAAGAGAAGTCAATATACAACACATATTATGTATCTATTGATTCGATCTAAATATAAATATTTGATATACATAAGTTGTCACAATTAAGAATTTAGTAGTAAATTGGAACCTAGCATAGATAACGCGGAGCGAGTAAAAAGATAGGTAGCCAGCCTATTGAAAAAACACTATTAATCCCTCTCCTTTCAGCCGAGTGAACTAATTTACCATGAAATATTTTTAAGTGTTTTATAATTATAAATAATTATATATTCGATCTACGAAATATTTTATTTTATAAATAATATCGTTATGGTAAAGGTCACAATAAATAGTATATAAACTTCGTCTCTATATTAAAATTAGATGTTTCATATGTGTTTTATAATTATAAATAATTATATATTCGATCTACGAAATATTTTATTTTATAAATAATATCGTTATGGTAAAGGTCACAATAAATAGTATATAAACTTCATTCCTTTTAGAGACCAAGAAGAATTATGAAACATTTGATGAGGACCTCAAGACTTTTTTCTATTTATATATATATTATATACACAAAACTAATAAAGTCCTACCATCTCCCAACAAGTACTGAAAATATTACATAAATATTTTCAATTATTTGTATGGTAGTTATTAAATTAAATTTTAGTACAACATATTATATAGTTGGTTTGCAGTATTGACATCTAATATATGGTTCCAAATTACTGCAGCTTAGAAGACTTTTTGAGTTCAACATGTAATGTGAACATTTGATTAAAATAGCATATTATGCATTTAGTTATATTCTACGTTCATTTTTACTTGTCTAATTTAAAAAATTAAAAATAATTTATTACTCAATTTCTAATTTATTCTTGTTATTAACAATAATTATCTCACAATGTATTAAATTTTTAATATTCAAAGAATAATATAGTGAAATTATTATTGTGTTTATCGATAATTAAGAGATATATCAAATCAATATTGGACGAGTAAAAACAAACGGACAGAGTATTTAATAGGTACATATCTACCAAATTCATTAATTTTACTTAGAGGTCATCTTCAAGTAGGTAATTAATTAATGTCTTCATACATCTTCTTCTCATTTACATAAGAAATTATTTAATTCTTTGAAACATGCAAGATCTCTTAGTAAGCCCTTGTTGGCATATCAGGTGCCATTGAACACAGTCCAGGGAAAGCATCTATAGTGATAGTGATCCATCGCCTTGACTTGAGTCTCCACCACATCTATTTCCTCTCCTCTTGTAGCGGTTGGTTAGGCTAGGCCGGTTAGAACCTCTCCGCAGTTCTTGATTTAACTAGGGAGGATCGGTACTACTGGGGGAGATTGTTCTTCCTCAACTGGCTTGTTATCCACGGTCTCTTGAAGGTTTCATTCTTTTACCAGCTCTCCCAGCCAACTGTTTTACTTTTCGAGGTCAATTTGAATAAACTTCAAAGTTAAATTTAATATTTAAAATCTAAAATGTAGATAGTTGAAAACTATGTGAAAAATGTTATAAGTTGCAATTTTTCTCATATTAATATGATGGAAAAATACATCTTAAAATACTGGTCAAAGTTTATATTGTTTGACCTCGATAAATGAAATAGTAACATATGATATTATTCCAAACAAGTTGTGCACGACTTTAATTTCATTTTATTTGTATAACGTCATGACAAAATGTGGATAAACATGTACGGCTAGCGTATATTGATGGGGTATGCAAATTAAATTAGCTTATCTTAAAATCATTTTCATATAATCTTTGCATGAATTAATAATACAGTAATAATTGACATAATCATGATGTCAGTCTATCGTCATCAAATTTGTAGATTGAAATATGAAACTATGCTGCTAGTAGGAAATTTAATGTTTTTTCAGAAACAATTTACGAAACAACAATAACATACCTAGTGAGATCCCACAAGTGGAGTTTGAGGAGGTAGAATGTGCGCAGACCTTACCACTACATCACAGAAGTAGAGAGATTGTTTCCTGGGAACCCTCATCTCAAAACCCATAAGCAGAAAAAAACTAGATATGACAAAAAAGAAAGGAAAGGAAAAGAAACAGAAAGAACGACTAATAATGAAAAACACAGGACAATATGTTAATCATTTAGAATTAATAATTACTATCTCCCTGAGGTAGTGATAAAGTTCCAGACCCCACTTGTGAAATTTCACAGAATATGTTATTGTTGTTGTTTGATTTAGAATTAATAATTACTCTTTCTGTTTTATGTTTCTTGGTCTCTATATTAAAATTAGATGTTTCATATTCAAGACTTGATGATACCATGTAAATCATGTTTAGACGTGTGGTAGGTGACGATCCATGTTCTATGATGGCCTAGTTCTAAGTGCATTGTCTAGGTCATCTATAATCATTAACATCTTCAATCTCGAACTACATCCTAAGTAAGACCTCTAACCTCATGGACATGAAACAAGTAGACTTATGAGTGACTTGACACTTCATGCAAAATTCGAGACCAGAAATGAGATTGATAACATTTGATATCATTAACATCCCACCCCACTAGATCTAACCAGTACCTCATCAGATTAGATTATACTCACCAAAACTAAATGAAATGTTTAAGTATTTGGTGACCTCAGCTACATGACACTGTCAAAGAACTCAATACAGATCCTGTAAACACGAGCATGGAATGTCAAATGCCAACAGAAATCATAGCTAAGAATACTAACATTGAGACTAAAATACCTTGGAATAGTGAAGAGATCTACCAGGATGGCTTGGAAAACCAGCACAGTTTTTTTTGGTAAGTAAATATTTTACCACCAAGTAACACGTTACAAATCAAAAGAAACAAACTTGGGAAAACCAGCACAGTTAACCTTCTTCATGGGACGATAAAAATTCAGCAATCTTTTGTGCATTTCCCTGCCATGTTGTGGAAACACGCAAAGACCACATATTTCACAGAATTTTTTCTGAATATTAGCACTCACCAGTAAAAAGTAATCTTGAGGAATTACCCTGGGTATGCTGTTGTAGGCAAGCACACACCAGTAAAAAGTATAAATATGAGGAAACAAGAACTCCAAATCCAAGCTTTCGATCAAGCAAAAAGAAAAAGGTGGCAGGAGACATCTTAAACAGGGAGCAGCAATATTGTAACAAGATATTGGAAACAGGAGGAATGGAGCTCAATAACTAGAAAAGTATAAGAGGAATTATATGTTCATAAAGGTACTTGTTTGTCTTTGTCCACAGTTGAAGATTTCTGTGCTGAATTTCTTACTGGAAGTTCCAATTTGCACATTCAAACTCGTCTTGTGATTCATTGCTACGCACAGACAACCAATTGTGTACATGGAAGGAGGTTTCCAGGTCTAGCATGATTACCAAACCTTTGAAAGATGATCAATTCAAAAAACCTACAGAATGAATACAATTATCACACCTTCTGGAAGAAGATTGTAGGCACCACCAGACAACTCCTTCAGAGTAACCAAAACCATGACATTGGGTAATGGCTTTGTCAATTGCTCTGAGATAGGGAGTAACGACTCCAACCAACCTCTAGAGAGCTTGACGTTGTTCATGATTCAAAAAAAAAAAATTGACAATCATTCACAGCTATGGTAAACAAAATGGATCTAGCAAGTAATAACAACACAGGAGACCAAAACGCAATCAACATTAACACCTGCTGCTTTTCTAAACGGCACCAACATTTTAATCCTACTTAAACAAAGCCAGCAATCAAATGGGGCTAAGCCTGCACCTTCTGCATTTTGAAGAAAGTACACAATCTTTGCTAACCTGATTTTTTTATAAGTTATATATATAATTTGAATATCCGATCGAGTCAGAGTGAGCTAATTTTAAACTTCACATATGGTAAAAGGGGCAGGCACTGTCTTCAGAAAAAGTAAGTTATGCCTGCATAAAGGAAACTAATCATATGCAGCTTCAGCCTAGTAAAAAAAGCTGCAATTTAGACTTGCACAATCCCCAGGTCACAAATGTCAAACTTCAGACAGGTAATAAATTAACTCGATACCACAATATCTGAACAAGAATGTCAACAAAATGTGAACTTACTTGCTCGTCTGTGTTGGGGTTAAAATTCCTGAGAATCTTCAGGTGATTGAATCTTTTAAGAGAAATGACCTAACAGGAAGATTGCATAATTTGTCACCTTTAAAAAGACATAGAATATGTTTTTAGAATAATATTGGCATGTCCTCTTATCTGTTTCGAAGTAAAACATGAACTTTGCACTCCAAAAAACTATTGTTTAGATATTTCTATAGTTACATTCAGGTAAATTAAAAACTTCCCGAGAGACCAATTTTGCAGCCGATATATAGTAATTGAGACATCAGGTAAGTGAATCTACTAAAGGAGCTTATTAGTAAGAGGCTTTCTTTCCTTTTTCCTTTTCGTTCAATCAGGGTAATCTGATAGTTTTGGCCATGGAAGCAACTAAAGGGCATTGAGGATGATGAGAACTCATAACAAGCGTAAATCAATCCATGAAACCAAATAAAGAAGAAAAACGTTACTCTTGTGACAAGTAGTACGTGCCCTATTAGATCACTATGGTCAGATATAAACTTAGCTGCTGAATGCATCACAATATCTGAAAATAACAGACCATTTAAGGTAACCAACACCTTGAGAATGTTACCAGAACAAGAAGTATCTGCAGATACCTGCTCGAAGGTCCAAACAATGGGACAGTACAAGGGACATAATACTGTTACCTACCAGTACAAGAGACCCATGTGAGTGAGCCATCTCAGCAATTTTCTGAAAAAGATCAGAGAAAAGAAAAAACATATAATGAAAGGAAGTAATTATCTATTGAAATTTAATAACAACATACCCAGTGAAATCCCATGAGTAGGATCAATCCCATGAGGAGCATCTGGGAGGGTAGAGTGTAACCGGACCTTACCCTACCTCGTGGAGGCAGAAACGAAACGAAAGTGAATGGAGATGCGGGGGATCGAACCCCGTGCCTCTCGCATGCAAAGCGAGCGCTCTACCATTTGAGCTACATCCCCTGGTGATTAGGTAAAACAGACTGTAGGAGTTTTTTTTCAATAGAAAGCAGAAACCACCATCCAGGGGACGAACCGCAAAACTTCTTACCAAGGACCTCTTGGACCTCAAGGCAGTAAACTACTTTTCTTTCATGTATGCTAATAAGAAGCTTTTCATGATTTTCATTTGTACTAGCATCACAAAGCAGCAGCAACCATGCTGAACTCCCTTAGTACTAGAAATAGTTGGTAATATTGACCTACATGAAGTACAAACACATGAGAACTGGACTGGATCAGTATATGTAACAAGACAATGAGCTATTAACCTCAACAAATCCTGTGTAAGCTCCAACCAACCAGCCATTTACAATCCGATACATCAACAGGAAATGTGATATCTAATATTAGAGAAAAATAATAACCATACAACTTCACAGTATCACAAGAACTTAGTATATAACAGCCAAAAGATATGATCACTAAGCATACATGTTGTTCATTACAATTCGGAAACTAATATATCTATCTTAATGTTGCTTCAGAACATCAAGATATAGCTTCAGAGAAGAAGTTAATTCTAAGAAAATATTGCTCCCTGTAGTAAATGTTCCCTTTTTTCCCACCAATTATTCACCAAACTTATAAGGTTGATTCTAGCTCATTGAAGTACAGCACTAAATCATAGGAGGAAATATAAACAATGGAGGAAATAGGAATTCATACAAGCAGATTCTAAATAAAGATGACGGCGTTTACTGATGTCATGACTATACAAGGAAATAATGCAATTATCTAAATATAGATTTATAACTTTGTGAAACATATAGTAACTTTTTAGCCGTCATAAACAAAGGTTTGTTTAAAACTTAAAATATTGAAATAAAAACGCAATGATATGGAAAGAAACTTTAATGAATTACTATGTCACTACATAGTAAAATTATAAGTTTGTATATCTAAGAGACTTTAAAATGGTATTTAATTATATATATATATACAACAACAACATACCCAGTGGAATCCCACAAGTGGGGTCTGGGGAGGGTAGAATATACACAAACCTTACCACTACCTCATAGAGATAAAGAGGTTGTTTCCTGGGAACCCTCATCACAAAAACCCATAATTATATAATATATAATTTTTCTAATAATCATAAATAAAAGGTTCCATTTTTTAAATTTTAGTTTGAGTTTTCATATGAGTGATTAAATTACGTTAAGTTACTATTTCTCATTAATCGGTACATGTATGTACCTTGTTGGTTCTGATTATTCCAAGCTCACCATACATTTATTCTCCTTTCTGCGGTTCGTGATAGTTTTATATTCTGTTTTAAACTTAATTTTTCTGAATCAACCATTTTTATATCAATCAAAAGAAATATTTGAATAAATTTATAGCTTTGCATCTAAAAAAGTTCAATGGGTAAATTTAGAAAAAAATCATAACTTTTATTTAAATTTTTTACAATATTTTATCAAGCTTTGGCTTTAGTACATTAATTGTATTGAGTCACTCCTGTTGTAATGCAAGGATTAGTTAGGTACTTACACATATATTAGTTATTACATACCTTTTAGATAAGACGCAGCATACGCCATCACATACACGTCATGGGCATCCCGCCTTTCTACAACAACAACAACAACATACCCAGTGGAATCCCACAAGAAGAGGGATTCTAGGGAGGGTAAAATGTACGCAAACCTTATCCCCTATCTCATTAGAGATAGAGAGGTTGTTTTCGAGAAACCTCATCTCAAGAATCAAGCCCCATAAGCAGAATATACTAGATATGGAATAAAAGGGAAAGATTGACTAACTTATGCATGTATTAGTTATGCGGAATTGCAAACAAGTAACTACACACCATACTTAGTGTGCTAAAATTAATACATAGCAAATAAAGTGCTTCCACATAGTACCAATTATGCTAGTTTTGATACATGAATAATTTTACTTCTTAGCCAGCATCTAAATGACCCCTTAGGTTTGATATATGAATAGTTTTACTTCTTAGCCAGCATCTAAATGACCCCTTAGTTTGTGATTTTCTGATGGCACAATATGAACTCTAAAAATAACCACTTTCATGAGAGTTATGATTGACAATAAAAACACATTGGATATAGAGAGCTCTTTTAGCCTTATTCATCAATCACATATTTTACATACTAAAAAGCGACGCAGAAGAAATTGAAACAATTAGAAATATTAATGTATTGGTTATAGTAGTATCTTGATATATTTCCACTAAGACAAATTCATTAGTTTCTTCAACCTTTTCCATCCCCCTTTACATTTGCTGCATGAAGAATGCCTGTAGGTATGACTTGTTTGTTAAGCACATGGCTATCATTATTCATTTGGTAAAACAACAAAAGCTGTGTCTCAATCTCAAACTAATTTGCATATCGCTCCCTATTTCTGGCGACTTAATTATCTTTACCTTGAACAACGCTGTAGTGATACAAGTTACTATAGGAAGACCCCTTTCTCAAGGCTAGAACAGGGACCTTGCAATAGTAAACAGAAAATAAGAGAAATGGAAAATTTTGATCAGACAGATACTTTTGATAACTCAAAGGAGTTCTTTGAGCTTTAAAAGTAACATGGTTGCATTGTCTCACAATAGCTAATAAAACATGATAAGCTAAAGTTAGATAGTAGTTGAGCAACAGTAACAATTCCACCTTGTACATAGAGCAGTTAAAATATGACAAGCTTTAGCGATGAGCAGCAAAACTACTTACACTAGTTGTGTAGCTGCAAATTATGCTACATTCTTGAAAATCC
This sequence comes from Solanum virginianum, assembly GCA_000787875.1. Classification (NCBI taxonomy): domain Eukaryota; kingdom Viridiplantae; phylum Streptophyta; class Magnoliopsida; order Solanales; family Solanaceae; genus Solanum; species Solanum virginianum. The sequence continues at coordinate 63,678 of DF357443.1, read as the reverse complement.
AATATAACTTAAGTCATATACCCTGCGCTTCTGCGCAAGATTCACGAAATCTTATGAACATCAGCACATGTAACTGGATTTGATGGATCAATGGGTGCCTGTCAAGGAAATGTGATGGTAAATAAATGGCCGAAAGCTATATCCAGAATGAATGGGACAGACCAGCTAAAGAGTAATAGTAAAGGATGAGGGAAACAGACGATATCATTCATCCAGTATTTATTTAGATACCAGTAAAATAGTAATTAGTGCAACAATGTGAAGTTTGGTTCTACTTTTGCATCTCCTTCATCCAATAATCATTTAAATAATTGACCACAGGCAACAACAAATCTCAGTTAACAAGCATGGTCATCTTCCTCATATCCTATTCTAATGAGTGTTTTCTTTAACTTTAAGGTTTCAGATTCCATGGATTTACTCATATTAGAGATCAGAAATTCCAGTGTACAAACTTCTCATTAAACATGCAAAATTGTTGACAATACACATGCAGGCGGCCAAAAACTTTACATAATAAATAGTTCACCAAATAGTGGAGTGAATTTATTCACGTACTTGTCCTACACTCAACAAATATAATAAGCAAGATTTATACCAAGTACGTTTACATAAATATTTGCTAGCCTGCTATTTTCTAATTATTGTGACTTAACCAGTACGATAAGGCAGGACAGGTTAACATACAGAGAAATTACAAGAAAATAAAACAATGATAAAACCATATCAGTATACAAGTATGGACGTCATCACTTCAAACAAAAGATAACTGCAATAATAGAGCAATTTCATAGTCAACATAACATTTGCTGTAAGCACTAAGCAGAAAAGGACCAAACAGGTTTGTTTCAGGTCACACAACATTAAGGGTCCAGAACAACAGTAAACAATCTACTTCTTGATTTTATTTGTTTCTCCATCAGTATATTCATCGTTATCTCTTCCTAATCTTAATGTCATCATAGAAATGTTGATTCTCCTAAGAGGCTTCCAAGTAATCCAATATTCCAATGAGACATCAGAAACTTTCTGATTATTTTCAAAGAAAATTTATCTACATATCTATTAAACGCCTAGGAAAATTATATTTCCTTTATAAATCCTTCAGCCATCTGTTCCTTTTATTATTATTATTAACTATTATCCCCCACGAAGCTTTTCGCCTGACCAGAATTGTGTTATAAAATTTGGGTTTCATTATACATATTGCCAGCATGTTCAAGTTTCTTTCAGGATGATATTAGAGAAAAATTGCAATGTAGGAGGAATGTTGTACAGATGTTACACAAGATCAAATGGAAGCATCTCAGGTTGGCTTTTTTTTTTTGGATGAGAAAGACCGGCTAAGTTGGCAGAATTCAATGTCACCTACAATAATTTCGGTAGTTCGGTTCCTGGCGATTTTAATTTTACTTCCAGCAGTTCTTTGGGTAACCAAGGATCAGGTAGAGGGACATTGACAGGAACATTTTCCACTACTGCAACCCCCTCCTCCAGTTTCTATCATGTTTAATGCTATTTTTGGACTGATTGTCATAATTCAACTTGCATATTTTTAAGAGAAACAATAAGAGAAAGAGCAATAGTGCTCAAACGAAAGAGTAAAAGCAGAAAATGTTCAAAAACAACACCATTGTCTCTGCTAGTGACTCCAGATGATAGTATTCAATAACATCACCGGAAAATGCAATGCCATCATTGACTTCTTTTAAGTAATCTTGGCCAAAAAAGTGAGATCCAAAAATGTACTTTAAGCTCCAGCCAAATTGGCTGAGAGAGGAATACATGGAAGTGCTTACAAGGTGAAAATTGAGGTAACAACGGTCACTAGGAATAAGGATAGCACACTTTCAATTGATGACTTCAAGAAGATGATACATCAAACAAAGAATCTCAAATATTGCCTAGTTGCTTCTATAGTTTCAGGCAAGAGAGGCTAACAATATACGAGTACCTGAAGAATGACAATATGTTAGGCATCTCTAACATATATTTATTCTTTCGGTGTGAAACTTTTTTTTTTTTTGTGATGACAACGAAAACCCACGGTCGCTACCCTTTGGGTGCGCACAGGTAAAACCACCGCTCTTATGCAATAGCTCGCAAACCACATAAGAGAGGTAAGCACTAGACAAGCCTGGTGCGACGAGCTTGACTTAGAAGACAAATCCCCTTGCTTTTGCTAGCGAAGAGTTTCAAACTTGAGACTTCCAACATGGAAGTTCCAAGCTCAAACCCCACTGGGCCACCCCAAAGGGTCTGTGTGAAACTCATTTTAACCTTGAAGAAACAACTGCAAACACAGTTATTGAAGCAGAGTAATAGAAGAATCTTACAACCTCTTTCTTTTCTGTTAGTTATCCATCATAATGATGACTGCACAACAATATTATTAGATCCTGAACAGTTTCCAATAAGAAACATCAAAACAAAGACAATACTGATTTAGTGAAGTATTAGAGCATTCCAACACAATACACCTTGAAGCAAGGTAGTATAACAACTAATCGAAGTACCTTTATCCAGTTATACAAAAACAACAAAGATGCATCAGTTAAGTCTGAAGGTAATACATGTTATAAATACACTTCAAAAAAAAATCCAACCACTTTCAGGGTAAAACAAGAAGATATAAAATAATCGAAAGAGTAAATATAGGAAATGACTCACTCAATACGGATTTGGTGAGACCCAAATTGGAGGACAAACACAACTGACGGAAACACCATCATAATGCAGCTGGATACTGTCGTCTGCTAAGTTGAACACCCCCATGTCCAAGCCGCATCCTTTTTCAAAGTATGTGTATGCATCCAACCAATTATCTGTAAAATAAATACAATTGGGCTTGATCCCCGGAAATTGAGAAGCCTGGATTGAAAGAGAAGCATTTGCACCCAAAAAAAAAGCTTGGTCTCCTATAGCCCTGGTTTGTGTAGCTTTGCCCCTAGCAAAGTCGATATGGAAAACTCGAAATTTTCTTGTCCTGTGCGTGCAAATCTTCCCATCATCATCTTCACCTGGGATGTGCGTCAGTGAAATCCTCCCACGATCATCATTGACGTGCCTTAAATCAACAAATTGCTGCGCAACGACAAATAATGATCCTAGTGATTCTAGGATGTAATTCCTACCATCTTTCCATGACGCTATATATGGTACGGTATAAATATTAATCAGTTGAGAGCCAACAACATCACAAATGCGGACCTGACAGCCAAAAGTGACCGCATAAAAGTGGCCATTGAAGTATATCACATCATCAATATGTTTGATTTCAGCCGGCATCCAAACCCTGGTCCATAACAAATCTCCTGGTCTCCATAAACTGAGCAGCTCGAATCTTCCCTCAATGACCATGAGAACATAGTTAGATGTGTGAGAAGGATTAGCTGACAAAACTGCTTTACTGATAAAGGTCCAGGGAACATGAGTGTGGTTGAGTTGATAATTTCTGGTTGTCATTTGATGTGGCAATTCAATTTGAACACCAGAGAAAGGATGCAACAATCTAATTTCTCCCATTTCTTTCCCGACGGTTACAAGCCATCCCTTGGACTCCATGCATCGTTTTCCCATAGCTCCTGGAATCCTTTTTTTCAAAATCATACCATTGTATAGGCTGAAGAATTTCCTATATGTTCTGTCCTCCTCTTCTTCAGCTAACATTAGCCACGGAACTCTAGGCCAATTAGCATTAACATTATTAATCGTGGCTACGGAGCGCCACGATTTGCAAACAAGTCGAAAGTTGAAGTAATCCTCAATCAAAATTATGTGCGTAACAATTAAAGCCAGTAATTCAGGTCGAAGTTCCGACCAATCAGCCATTGTTCAAGCTCTAGCTAAGAAAGGATTTAATAAAATTGGCAAATGTCGGAATGTACCTAGTTTCTGTTGATCAAACTCCCGATGAACACTGATACGATGGCGAACGGAGAAGCACGCCGGAAATTCTTCGATCAAACAACTTTTCTTCCGGCGGAGACGTCGATGAAACGGGCGGAGCTTTCCAAGGAACACTGATAGAGAGCACAGTCGTGAGAGAAGTAGCTTGTTTGGCAGAATTATCACAACTTTTTTTGACTTAGGTTTAAGTAGACTAAAATATTTAGAGAAATGTCAAAATGGTCCCCTATGTATGGGGTTGTATTGTTTTAGTATATCAAGAATTGAAAAAGTTCTTTAGAGAGTTGTTTTTTTTCCACATGATGTTTAATGTCTACATTGGAGCCTGAGTATATCCGGAAGTTCATGTCGTGTAGGATCATATTTTTCAGGACTCGAACCTGAAACCTCTAGTTAACGGATGAGACACCCCATCCTTTGGTGGACTCTTTTATTTAACCATTTGTCAATTAAATTTATTGAAACACAATATATTAAATATTTTTTTGACGTATTATTTTCATATTGGAGTTTTATAAAGTCATCTTCTTCCCTATTAGCATTTAACACCATTGTTGGACAAATGTGAACTTTTACTTACCTCCTCTTAAAGAAAAATTGTGAAATTTTTTATTTTTAATCCAAAGGTCCTGAGTTCAAGCTCCTTCTGGGTTCAGAGTCACCTTTGTGAGGAAATGTTTCATCTCCCAATGTGGTATTTTCAAGTGCAAATTCGAAATTAGCCGAACTCTACCGGACACCGACGGGAAACAAAACAAAAAATCTTCCACAACCATATATTTAAAAGGGCTACTACAATGTGCACAAGAATCAAGAAACATGTATATTGTGTGGCCATCCACAGGTAAAACTCATAGGAATAAGCAAAGGGCATCACAGACAATTGCTGTCAACTTTTGTACTAAAATTCTCTCAACTATGGCTAAGAAAGTGAAAAATAAAAATCAAACTCGAAGCAGAAGTGGAGCATGGAGACAAAGCATACATCCAATTCTCTACTTCTCTTCCAGTCGACGCAACACTGATTCTGCAAAACTCTGCTGCCTGGAGATACAAAACAAACAAATCGCGACTTCAAACTTTCATAACCCTCTAAATGATCAGTGTAGTTACCATCATTTGCATATATAAGAACAAACATGCAAAATAATCAAGAAAGCAAACATACTTCCTCTCTCGATGCTTAGGGCTAGGACGAGAGTATTTCAAATATCCATCCCAAGGAACCTTTTTAAGACCTGCTCTAACAGAAATGATGTCCCTCACCCTGAAAAGAGAGAAATGGAAGGGATTTCCTTAAACACAAGTACTATCGCAAAATTAATATGTTAACATATGACGAGATGAATGCCCCTGTTAGAACAGTAGTTTCTGCTTTTCAGAATGGGAAATTTTACCTCTCTGCAAACTCGATTGGAGTCTCCCCAGGTCTTATGTTCTGAGGTTCCAGGTACCAAACATCACAGACAACAGCCCAAGATGTCATGAGCTGCAAGAGGTGTGTTGTGAAGGATTGTCTGCATTTAATAGAAGAAAAGCAAACTTCAAATTAGCAAAACAAAAAACAGAAGAGAAGAAAGATTATAACGAAATCAATACCAACAAACAGACCAGATAAGCAATTTGACATAAAGAAAACCTTACTTTCTACTATTCCAAAAGGCATCAACAAAAATTTTGTTGTACTTGATTGCAACAGGGCACACGGTGCAGCCGAGTTCAAATGCTCCCTATTCATCATGCGTGGAAAAGGATAGTGGCATAAAAACCATTAGCTTAAACACTTACAGAACACAGATTAAGAAAAAAGATACTAAAATAGTACGGAAGATCAGAAACACCATAAAAATGTACTGTTCAGTTTCACTCTTTAACAACTACTCAAAAGAAAGAAAGAACTCGTAATTAAGGGGGAATTTTCAAAATACCTATAGTTTGGGTCAAGGAGAGCTCAACATTAAATTTTTTTTTAATAAATGAATAAATTTATCGGGCCTACCTTTTTGAACATGACAGTGTAGTGGTTATTTACACAAGTTCCCTCTGGGAATATAAGAAGAGGGTTGTTATCGGCCCCTTCAACATGTTGCCTCAACCTGAAATTTAAAATAGGGAATAAAAAACAGTGCAAAATGAGAAGATAGAAAGATTCTTCTAAACCCACGTACTTCTTTGCTACAATTTCACGATCCTTGGCTTCTGAGCGGTTGAACCAGATACATCCAACACCTTCTAAAATGGTGCTCTGCAGTAGTCCTACAAAATAATTATTTCTAATGAGAAATATGATATGTGGAAGAGGAGAGATAAAGAACACTTATAAATTTTGATCCTTGCAGTTATACAAAGACAAGTTTGCATCCTAAAGTTCCGTAAGCATGCGTGTCACTTCTCTTCAAGTACTTATAGAGAGGAACTTAAGAACCTTCAAGGTCGCATGCTTAGGTAGAGAGGCAATTCAGAAAAAGAATAAACGGAAGTGAAAACATAACAAAGCTTTCTGAACAGTAACTATAGCAAAATAATACGGTAATTGAAGTAAAACTAATAGTGCAATTGCGCCACATAATTCAAATACTTTGAAACAATCAAACGACACCCCTCCATTACTGACAAGGTGAGCAACAGTACAAGAAGTCATACTTGCATCACCCCTATTGACAGACTTTAGCAGGAATGGCTATAGCACCTTATACACCTTAAGGTCTGAGCATAAACAAATGGAATACTAGAAATTAAGCAATTAGCAAGTTGGACTAAACTTTGGCCTAGACAGTAGACTGTACCAGTCGGCAGTAAAGAAGATCTGGTTAACTTGTTTTGTGTAATTGGCCTGGTGATTTAATAAAACTTGATTCATACAAGATTCTAAATTGATAGAAATAACCAATTAACAAAATATGAACTGGCGAAATGTGTTTTCTAGACTAGTACAAACAAGGCTTAATATCTTCCTGTACAAGATACTAACAAGATTTGCTTGCCCAGTGAAAGAGGTAAGGAGGAGGGGTAGCAATATTAAAAAAAAAAAAAAAAAAAAAAAAAAAAAAAAAAGGAGTTTAGTCAAGCTAAAACTCTTGAAACCACGAACGATATGGTTTTGTTGATTGAAAGGCAAATGCCACATCAACAAGTAGAAGGCATGGACAGCCAAATTATAGTTACACTAAGCTTCAATAATTTGTCTTCCACATCAAATCACTCAGTTTGCACTTTGCACCAAATTTTTGCCAGTTAGCTACGCAGTTCACAGAACAACATCCGCAGGATTAACCTCTCTAAGAAGAACAAAAAGTTAAGAGGGTCTACACAGCCAACTTAGTTACCTTAAGCTTCAATATTTACCTATGCATTTTTTGACTAGTAAAGTAAACCAAGTTCAACTCTAATTCAGATCAATGTACTCACTCTGCACCAAATATTTGCTAATTAACTTATCCCATTATCATAATATAATCTGCAAAATTCCTTTCCAAACAACCTGTTCTTGAATCATTACCTGAATTATAGGTTCTAATAATTCAAAATTTTGAAGTTAAAACTGTTGAGGTGTTATTAAAGCTCAACTTTAGGAACGCTCCATCACAAGATTATATATTTAAGTTTTACCATTTAAAATGGATGTTTTCATATTAAAGCTACAATAATTTTTCAATGACTCACAAAAAGAACAAGCAAACAATGCAAATGCTTTAGATTTCTTACCCACCCACCCAGGATGCTTCTGCATGATCACAGCAAATGCAGTCATCTGCTCTAACACAATAAAATCAATCATTGATGTGTGATTTGCCACAAAAACCTGTCGACAAAATGCATTACATGACTTTAAATGTATTGGACAAGATGGTTCACATGTGAGAATTCAATTATAGCAGCAGAGATACCTGCTTAGGTCGTATGCTAGGTCGTGGGCCATGGTATTTGACAACTCCAGTCCAAGATGCAACAAAGAAACTGCATATCAGCTCCACCAGACACCTCTAAGAAAATTAACCAAGAAAAGGATGGCAGAAACTTTAGTATGTATACATACTCTTCAAGAGAATAACAAAAGTGCAATATAAGCAAGTCTAGATTGAATATTGTATTTCTTATTTGAATATTCTTGTTTTGATTTGAATGTTTTTTTTAATACTGCCATTTTTTATTATATACTTGAGTCCTGGTGGGTTTGGTTTATTTCCTTCATAGGGATAGTATCCCATAAGACAATGTGCCATTAAATACTGGGAATTATCTTTTTTAATTAGGGATAGTTTCTCTTACGCATTGTCTTGGTTGGTTTTCCTTTGAATGTTAACCAACAACTGAGGAAGAAAAGGTCATTTGGTGAACAAAGAAAAGAAGAAAGACACAGAAGTTTTAGCTGAAGAAAAGCGACTATGAGCATAGTAGAATATCTTCTGTTACAATTTTTGTTTGCAAAAGCTAATGATTGAAACAGATGTAGCAGATTCCTTGTATGGTTTCCAAATGTGCTTCACCACATTTTTAATCCAAGATCATACTTGAACATAAACACAGATGCTGCAGAAACCTGGTCCAGACACAATGAGCAATTTCCAAAGCTATTCAACATAATGAAGTGTTCCATTGCTCATTGCATTTCATAATGTCTGCAGCTGTAGTAATCTCTGTACATCCAGTGAAATCCCATGTTTGCTTCAATTGTTTATCTTGGAAAATATTCCTATTTCTTGGGCAATCCTATAGCTCAAGTTTCAATAATTTCTATGCGCATGCCCAGTTTAAAGAACTAGTCTTTCCATCATCTTAACAAGTATCATAGTATAAATAAAGCAAATTGTACAAACAAGCATATAAATAAGAACCTCTCCCCAAAATCAGTTTAAGTAGGAATATCTTCCATAATTTGCCAAAGTCTTATGAACTAAACTTGGTTTCCTCATAAAGTAGTACGCCTGCTCTTGTTTGAACCCAATTGTTCAGTATTTCCAGATAGAATGTTGAACAACATTGCAGCCGATGGACTCCCTTGTTAGCTTAACCATATTTCTTTGAGCATGCAGTTCATTTTCTATGCCCAGTTCAGCACTAGCTAATTGGCTTGTTACAAAGGAAAGTTTCTTAATCTATGGAGTTCCTTTCTGTTAAGTGAGTGATATTTGTCTCAGTGTCACGACTCACAAGTTCCTTATAAGATGAATATAATTTTCTCCACAGTAAGGCCAAGGATAAAGGTAAATGCTACCATATATCTTGCAAGATAATGACAATCGAAGTGCAGTCCTCATTTAAAGAAATAAAAGAGAAAATTTAAGTAAACTGGATAACAAGAGAGATACCTCTAGCTTTTTCCTGAACTTATCATGCCCTTTCAGTAGGAAATGCACCGGGATATAGCAAGAGAGAAATATTATCCATCCTATTGTCAAGACAATGACTCTGAAATTGAATTGGAAACAAAGGATGAAAAAAGTGAGCTTTCAATGGAGTAGTGTAAAGCTATTGCAATAGATCCAAGCTAGGAGACTTAAGTTAGTTCGTGATTAGGCCTCCAATGATGGTAAAAAAAAGGGAAGAGGTTAGACCTTATAGGAAAAAGAATTCCATATCTAACAACCACCCCCAAGCACCATAAAGGAAACAAATAAATGTTCCAGTTCCAGGGTTCTGGTGGATTTGACTTGAAGCATCGGGTGAAAGAATCCTGCAAAAGAATGAGAATGAAAAGAAAATGGATACATTAAACTTCCTCAAACTGAAAGGCCAAACTTCAAAATAAAGTTTTTGACAAAATCTAAAGGAAATACAGGTCGAATTGTATTTTGGTAGTGCAAAAAATGGCACTTTTGCAGCACGGTGGTTAAATAATAAACCAATTGGCACGCGTCAGAAAATAAGCAAATTGGCAGTTTACAGTGCAAAAGTGAACATATGAGTTGAATGTCTAGTATATTGCTAATTCAGTCCTCCTTTATGTACAAGACTACTGTTCTGAGATGAATACTCAAGACACATGTATAAAACTGGAATCTTTTTTCTTAGGTAACTTCAAATCCTTTCATTACCTAAAACCTATTTGTGATTATACCACTGGAAATATTATCTCAATGAAATTTATGATGAGAAAAATACCATGAAATAAACAAATGGGAGATCTGTGAATTATTAGGTTGAGATCCAAACTACATCTTTTTTCACACATACATGATAATATTGCTGACGTATGTAAAATTTTCTCAAACTGTAATGGGCAAGATCCAAAACCAAGTCTTTGAAAAAATCCCGAAGAAGTAGAGGTCAATTGTTGCGTCATTTGCTTTGTATCTTCCTATGCATAAACTATTTAGTAATTGCATAGTTTCCTATTCTTTTATGTGTGGTATTACTTGTTGCATCATTTGCTTTCTACCTTCCTATGAGGTTGTAATCCTGCTTAAATAACATCCCTTTTTAGCCAAGAATCTACGGGAAGGAAAAACCTCTCTGCCCCACAAAAGGTACATGTAAGTTCAACGTACATCCTACCCTCCCTGGACCCCCTAGAGATAAATTGTTTCTTGCCCGCCGTACATCCTACCCTCTCTCTCCCCAACAAAAGGTACGTGAGCTCAGTGTACATCCTGTCCTCCCTAGACCCCCTAGAGATAAATTGTTTCTGGCCCAGCCTACATCCTACCCCTCCCACAAAAGGTAGATGTAAGCTCAGTGTACATCCTGCCCTCCCTAGACCCCCTCGAGATAAATTGTTTCTTGCCCGGCGTACATCCTACCCTCTCTCTACCCCACAAAAGGTACATGTAAGCTCAGCGTACATCCTACCCTCTAGGACCCCCTAGAGATACACTGTTTCTTGCCCGGCGTGCATCCTACCCTCTACCCCACAAAAGGTACATGTAAGCTCAGCATACATCCTGTCCTCCCTAGACCCCCTAGAGATAAATTGTTTCTCGCCCAGCGTAGATCCTACCCTCTCTCTACCCCACAAAAGGTACATGTGAGCTCAGTGTACATCCTGCCCTCCCTAGACCCCCTAGAGATAAATTGTTTCTTGCCCGCCGTACATCCTACCCTCTCTCTCCCCAACAAAAGGTACGTGAGCTCAGTGTACATCCTGTCCTCCCTAGACCCCCTAGAGATAAATTGTTTCTGGCCCAGCCTACATCCTACCCCTCCCACAAAAGGTAGATGTAAGCTCAGTGTACATCCTGCCCTCCCTAGACCCCTAGAGATAAATTGTTTCTTGCCCGGCGTACATCCTACCCCTCTCTCTACCCCACAAAAGGTACATGTAAGCTCAGCGTACATCCTACCCTTCCTCCCTGGACCCCTACAGATAAATTGTTTCTTGCTCGGTTTACATCCTACCCTCCCTGGACTCCACTTGTAAGTAGAGGTCAATTGTTTATGGAAGTACAACAATCAGTAAATTCGCAGTCATGGGTCGATGTAAGATTGAAATTCAGAAAGAGAAATTTCCACTCACGTCAATAATGGCACCAGCAGCCTCAGTTAAGGTGGGAGAAATATCAAGCAAATCACGCCTGAAACAGAAATTAAAGCAAAAGGGGTTTAAAAAAAACAAAACTTTGGAACATTTGAAGCACAAAAGAAGGAGGAGGAGGAATTACAGTCGAAGCTTTCCATGGGGTTCTTGGATAGATCCAGTAGGAAGATAATCTTCAAGATTGGGTCGATCAAAGTCCAATTCGGAGCTTGAAGATTTAAGATTATTCATGATTTTGATATCAGCAATAGAAAGAGCCCGTTCGTTTATTAGATATACACAGAAAGCATTCACTAGCTTCACTCACTTCAAGAAGATGCCTTCGTGCCCATTATTCTCGTCCCTCCTCCAACACTAGTTGTCCGCTCGACACCAAATGATAATAAAAAATAGTTATAATTAATATTAAAAATAAATTAAAATTAAATATAAAATTATTTTAATATTATGTGTCTATGTTGATGCACCTATCAAAAGGTGCAAGACTATGGATTTATGGAGCAAGGTAGATGTAGACGGAAAAAATATTTAAAAGAAGTAATTAGACAAAATATAGCGTAATTTTGTATCATCGAGAATATAACTTTAGATAGAAAGAAGTGAAAATTGCGTATCAAGATAGAAAGCTAGGAGGGATAGGATGCAGTAAATTTGTAAAGATAATCGTGTGTTATATATTGTGTTATTATTGTCAGTCATTTATGTTATATCTTTATTGTCTTTATAAATTTTACATATATTTACATATATATTTACATATATTTTACTCTCTTCGGACTTCACTTGTGAGATTTCATGGTTTGTCATTTTGTTGTATTATAAAAAAGAGGGAGTGTGAATTTTTTGAGAAATTAAAATCATAAGCAATAAATTCCAAATGAGTGGTTGAGTTGGTATTAGTAGGTTTTATAATTAATGGTAGTACGAGATTCATTGTTCTTCTACGGCATCGCTAACTGATTAACACCAAATTTTATATTAAAATTGTGTAAGCACAAATTAACTCAAATTCATTATATTAAATTTTACATAAAAAAATTCTTTTTATTATTTATTATTTTATAAAAATAATTAACTTTGATAATTTAAAAATTATTTAAAAAAATTGAATAATTATCTAAATTTCAACTGTGTCACACAAACTAACTGATACCGAGAGAATAACATGTATTGGACCATGCTTGCAAGACTTTCCATATCTAGTCTAGTAATTTGTTGATCTACTTATTATTATTATTAATAGAAATAATTATGACATGATTAAATTATCCTTTAAAACATAATGTCAGATAATATTTATATTTAATCTCTTAAACATCTTTTGATTAAGAATCAAAAGCTTTCTGCCTTTCTAAGTGTGGACATTATTTGTCACTGATATGCTGTGTGAAATCAAGATTATTCATGAGAATAAAAGAATTATGCTTTAACTTCAACAAAAGTACTAATATATTTTCCATCCCAATGACATAATTCGAATCAACACTGCCTCATGAAGATAGCAAGCTTGTTTTCGAAGACTCTTGCCCTGTGTGTTTGACGCAATAAGCTATAGTTAGATCATAAGAGAGCAACATTAACAATTCCCCTTATACATAAACAACAACAACATACACGGTGAAATTCCACAAGTGGGTTATGGGGAGGGTAAAATGTACTCAGGCCTTACCACTACATCATAGAAATAGAGAGGTTGTTTTCAGAGAACCCTCGTCTTAAAAATCAAGCCCCATAAGCAGAAGACCCCTCGTACATAGAGCAGTTAAAATAATACTACATGCATTAGATGTGTCTGCAAAGCTACATTCTTGATTCTTGAACACCCAAAATAACTTCAATCATATGCATGGACTTCTGGGCAACAACAACAACATACCCAGTGAAATCCCACAAGTGGGGTCTGGGGAGGGTAGAATGTACGCAGACCTTACCACTACCTAAGTAGAGAGGTTGTTTCCGGGAAAACCCTAATCACCGCTTAATGGATGAGAAAGACCAGCTAAGGGCAAGACTGAAAAAATTATCTGATCATCGTCCAGCAATCGTTTAAGTAGTTGTATCACCAACAATTTAATCAAAGTATATCAGGTTGGCTATCTTTGGATGAGAAAGACCAGCTAAGTTAGCAGAATTCAACGTCTTGTAAATATAGAAAAATGACTCACTCAACACGGAGTTGGTGTAACCCAAATTGGAGGACAAACGCGGCTGAGGGAAACTCCATCATAATGTGGCTGGATACTGCCATCTGCTAAGTTGAACACCCCCATATCCGAACCGCCTCCTTCTTCAAAGTGGAGGTACGCACCCAAACAATCATCCGTAAAATAAATATGATTGGGCTTGATTCTCGGAAATTGAGAAGCTTGGACTGAAAGAGAAGCATTAGCACCCAGAAAAAAAAGCTTGGTCCCCTATATCCCTGGTTGGTGTAGTTTTGCAAGCAGCTAAATCAATCTGGAAAACTAGGAAATTTCTTGTCTTGTACATGTACACCTTCTTCTCCTCCTCATCTTCATCTGTTGGAATCCTTTCGCGATCATCTTTGACATACCTTATATCTACACCATTTTGTGAAACTGCAAATAATGATCCTAGTGATTCTAGGATGTAATACTTACCATTAATGCATGGTGATATTTGTGCTATGATAACACTTTTAGCAGGTTCAGAGTCAATGACATTACAAACTTGGACGCAGCCACTATGACTGACCGCATAAAAGTGGTTGTTGAAATAAACCACATCACTAGTATGTGTCAAATAGTCTAGTTTCCTAATCCTGGTCCATAACAAATCTCCTGGTCTCCAGAAACTAAGAAACTGATAGTGTCCTTCAATGATCATGAGAACATAGTCAGACGTATGAGAAGGATTAGCTGACAAAACCGCTTTCTGGACAAACGTCCATGGAACAGGAGTCTGGTTAAATTCATAATGGTCGGTGGTAACTTGATGCGGCAACTGGACTTGAGCACCTGAAAAGGGATGTAACAGACTGATTTCACCCTCATCTTTTCCGACTGTGATCAGCCATCCCATAGACTCCATACATCGTTTTCCACGAGCTTTAGGAATCCTCTTCTTCAAAATCATGCCATTATAGAGACTAAAGAATTTCCTACATGTTTTATCATCCTCTTCCTCAGCTAACATTAGCCATGGAACCCTATCCAAGTTACTGTTAAAATTCTCCTTCGTAACCACAGAACGCCAGGATTTGCACACAATGCCAAAATTTAAGAAGTCTTCAATCAAATTTATGCGTCTAACTATTAGAATCAGCAGATCATGTTGAAGATCCGACCAATCAGGCATATCTGTAAATAGAGTTTTCTCAGGAATTTTACTCGATTTGCTTCACCAAACACAGATTATACACATTATATACACATATATATGCTAGGCTTTTGGATCAGATTTTTGAAAATCTGATCTTCCAATAGTTTAGGGATCTCTTCCAAGTCCAAACATAGCTTCAAATTCCAATAATCACAACTTCAAAAACTCAAATTTCAAGTTTCATCGTCAAAATCCATGGCCAGACAAGAGCTATATAGCTATTTCTAGATTTAGGACAAGTCTTCTTTCACTTTTGGCGCAGTTACAGTTCTAAGCTTTCAAATACCGAGATATAAGGCAAAATAGATGAATAAAGATAAATATACAGTTAGAAACAAAAAAGTTCTGACCGCTTTTTCAAACGTCGACGAACAGCTTCGCCGGCGACCGCCGAATGAGACTAATCTCAGCTAGAAGCAGGGGTGGGGATGGCGTAGGGGAGGGAAAGTTGAGAAAATTATTTTAAAAAAAAAAAAAGGTCTCTAATGATTGGAAGCAAGTACAAAAAAGCCTCAAAAAGTATGTTTTGAACCGTTTTGATCAACTTTGTCAAAAGTGAGCACTTTTAAAAAAATTTAACAAATTATTTCTGTGTGAAAATCAAAAAAAATATTACTGCTTTATTATTATCGAGTTACTGATTTAACGGATTTTGAATGGTTGTACAAAAAAATTATCGAGTTATTAATTCGATTTCGATTTTACTATTGGATTATTGGGTAAATCGATAACTTATTAAAACTATAATAATTTACTATTTTATCCCTTCAAAAATGTTAAATATTAATAATTTAACATCACTTGATACTAAACTAATACTCGTAAGTAATGTATTTGTTTAATTACGAATGTATAATCCTGCTATTGGAAAGTAAATTAGACTATGAGATCAAATATTGCATATTATTAAGTTTATGTGCTTAATTGATTTGTTGATTTGTTTGTTTTAATGTATCTCATCGTATTGCATCAAATTATTTAAAAAATCATATATTTATTTTATAAATATTTTCTTATTGAACAAATCAAAAATCAAACCGTTGAAGATCAAAAATTGATAAGAAGTATCTTATTGGTTTAGCGATGCACATGGTTAACATTATTCATTTGGTAAAACAACAAAAAACTATGTGTCACTCTCAAACTAATTAGCACAACGCTCCAATTCTGCCCGCTTCACCATCACACCCTTGAAAAATGCACATTTGCAATACAAGCAACTACAATGAGCCCCCGTTTTCGAAGGAACAAGAAATTTTGATCTGAAAGATCTAACCCATTTGAGCTTAGCAGGAACATGATCGCATTGTCTCGCAATAGCTAACACAAAACGATAAGCTAAAGTCCGATGGTAGAGTATAGCAACATTAAATAGAGCAGTTACAAATACTGCCTGCTTTAGTGTTAGCAGCTAAAGTAAACTACACTAGATGTGTAGCTGCAAAGCTACTTCCTTGAACATTCAAAATAACTCAGGTCATACGCCTACGCTTCTGGGCAAGATTCTCAAAAATCTTCTGAACATCAGCGGATGTAACTGGCTTTGATGGATCGAAGGATGACTGTCAAGGAAATATAAAGGTAAAAAGAATGTCATGAGAAAATGAGATTTATAGTAAAACAGTAACTGTTAGGGATCAGGGACGCACCAGATAGGTCCCGATCTCATCTTTAAGGTGGTCCCGATCTCATCTTTAAGGTCATTGATACCAGTCAAAACCTCCATTTGAGCAACATGGTCCAGATTACTAAGGAACTCAGCGCTCTGTTGTTCCTCATGTTGAGCTCTCTTCTGCTTTGCTATTTTCTCATATTCGGCAATAGTATCCTCTCTATCAAGCAAGAAAGCAAGACCTTTCTGCTTGTAGAATTCTGTGCAATTTGGACACCTACAGAGGGCTTCTCTCCAGTCTTTGGAAAGGAACATTGACTTGCTTTTCTCAAGGCTAATTGGAGCTTCTAACAAATTCAGTCCAACAACACATTTGGTACTAGGACCAGCAACTTTGTTACACTGATTAAGGATTGTGTTTGCTGCGGTGTTTTCTCCAAGAACACCCTTCCCATTGCAGTCTTCTTTACTACTATTATCAGTTACAGGAGTCTCAATGGAAGCAACTTTGTTACACAGATTAAGGTTTGTGTTTGCTGCGGCGCTTTCTCCAAGAACACCCTTCCCATTGCAGTCTTCTTTACTACTATTATCAGTTACAGGAGTCTCAATGGAAGCAACTTTGTTACACAGATTAAGGTTTGTGTTTGCTGCGGCGCTTTCTCCAAGAACACCCTTCCCATTGCAGTCTTCTTTACTACTATTATCAGTTACAGGAGTCTCAATGGAAGCAACTTTGTTACACAGATTAAGGTTTGTGTTTGCTGCGGCGCTTTCTCCAAGAACACCCTTCCCATTGCAGTCTTCTTTACTACTATTATCAGTTACAGCAGTCTCAATTGAGGAACTTCCATTGTTAAGCTCAGAAGATCCCACAGTCAAGGGTGCATCTTCAACCACCTCCTTGTCCTTTGAGGAATTTGTAACAGTCTGCTGCTGGACTGGTGCAAAGATAGAATCAGGATATAGCTTTAGAAAAGAACAAACAGTTGCACAACCCTGGCAGATCAGATCCTCAAATTTTTTCTCCCCTTTGTCATCCCTTGGAACC
>DF357443.1:2663-46248 GCA_000787875.1 Solanum virginianum | reverse complement strand
AGATCCTCAAATTGAGGCTCCCCTTTGTCATCCCTTGGAACCTGTAAAAAGGGCATAAGGATTAGCTTCTTTTTTTTAACTAATGAGTCATAAGAGGTAAATTACAACCCATAGATCAGTGAACAAGTAATGTATTAGCTACTTGGAAATATCTGATCTCATGACTTAATGGGCATATCCATCGTGATGGACAATAATGAAGGAACAATATGAATGAACACAAGAATTTTCAGAAGCTATGATGCCTGAAATATCTCAAACTATCAGAAGCTATGATGCCTGAAATATCTCAAAGTAACTCCTTGAAACTTCATAAATCATCAATTTGACTCACATATAATCTCAGGGAATTGAAGATGATCAGCAGAAATTAAGCAAGAGGAACAAGAGACACCAACCATATCTGAGGACTCCAGACCAAGATGCTCCTCATGAAACCAGTCCTCACAGATACAGCATTGGAGATTCTCCAATTGTTCTTCAACATCAGGATCAGGATATGGCCGGCCACATGTGCAGTATGAACCTTTGAAATTGTGATTATATGAATTCTTCGTGTTCTCAACATCTTTGCTAGCATCAAGCTTGCAGAAGAACTCCCCAAACTTTGAATTTCCACAGTCACACCTGAAGTTTCTCTTTGTCCAAAGTTCCAAAATCTTGTTCAACCAGCATTCCAATTTTATAAAAGAAACAAGATTAATATGTCTCAATATAAGAAGCAAGATATTCAAATTATAAACAGAAAGAAGAAAAACATAAAAGACCACCATAGTACTCAATTTGAAAAGATGCGTACCTGTACTAGATAACATTCTTAACACATCAGAGTCTTGGTTTCACAAAAGTGTCACTTGTGGGAACCCAGACATGCAAAAGTAACAACACACTGATTCGCGGTTCATCTTTGAAAATGAAAATCTTAATTTAACTTAAAAAACACTTTAGCTTCATTTTACCAACTTACTTATGCTAGAGTGATGAAAAACCAGGCACCAAGTTGGATTTATCAAAGATAACATCAGAGTATAACACATCCACTGAAGTACATGGGCAACCACCCATATATACCGTGCAGAAATCATAAACTGCTGTCAGACAACAAAGAAATCCATATGCTTTACATTTTAAAAGACAGAATCGTGACATGGGCATTCATTTCCCTAGGTAGTCCTGTGCTTAACAATATAAGCAGAGAAGTTTTACCATCATGGCCTGAGATCATTAACCTAATCATTAATTATAAGCAGGAAAAAAAAAGCAAGTCCTTAGATTAGTGAATACCTCATGACCATCATGGCAAGAAAGGCTACAAGCTGTGCAGACCCCAGCATTCCCATCTGGTGTGCACGTCAAACAAGAAAAAATAGCTTGCCTCTTCATATAACCTTTACCATAGGTGCACTCCTTGCCTTCATCACCACCTAAGACCAGATCTGCCTCCTACAGGAATGATTTATCCCAAAAGGGAGGGGAAAAAAACTTAAAGCATATACTACAGTAAAATAAACAGTCAAACTGAAAACATCATGATTCAACTCACTGGTCAAAATGAAAATTTAAAAGCACACGTTTCTTTGCAGTGAAGGCACAATTTATAGGGGATGGGGGCAAGCATCTATGAATCTAGTATGATGAAATTAACATGCAATTCAAATAACTAATTTCAACATCCCATGTACAATGTTGTTGATATTAATTCAAACTCCTTAAAGTTGAAATTCAATGAAGGGACTGATTCTCATTGGACTCACTTTTACACCATTTTATGAAGTACAAACTTCTTTAAAGTGGATAGCTTCATCCATTAAGTGATGACCCCTTGCTCCCTTGCTTTTAAGCAACAACTGATGGCTATTGATAAGAATGTTTGAAGCAAAGCACACTATTTCCAGATAATACAGAGCTTAACATGCAACTTTATCCCATCAAAACTGCTTTTAACAATACTAACTTGCATCCAGTATACAACTTTAGCAAATTTAATCTCAACTCATATCAAAAACCGTTTAAACTGCAATTTTAACAGATCCTCGGAAAGATAAAATCAATTGCAAAAACTGATTTCAATTTTCAGTTTAACCATAATAATTTGCAGCATTAATTGCTCAACTGTACTGATCCTTAGCTTCAATAGGAAGAGCCATTTTCTATTCCAGATAATCTATGTACAAATCAGGAATCAAAAGAGAAGAAAAAGAATATGCATAGTGTAGTAGCAAAAAGCGAAAGAAAAATCCAGAAGCAAAAGAAATAAGAAGAGGACTTGTCACTTCAAGGACAAGAAGAACCACGATGAGGGGAAAAAATGATAGCAGAAGAAAGAAAAACAATAAAAGAAAAACACAAACAGGATGCTAAAGGCATTTGGAGAGATGTCATGTTTATCTCTTTGTTTCTCTTTTCTTTTTCCATTATTTTAAGTCAGATTCCGCAAAACAACTGTACATAATATATAACTATCAACACTATTCCCAACACAAAAGAAGCTATTTGCCTAATATCAGCAAAGGTAAAATCCAAGACATCATGCCAATTTGATGTGCTCCACGCAAACTACTGATTGAGTTAATCTAAACACTCATATACTTGAATTTCAGACTCATCATGATGGAATTCAAGGGCTGGCAATAACTTAGCTTACATAAGAAAGTGTTTAAAAAGGGGAGGGGGGGGGACGAAATAGAAGGCATCAAAATAAGAAAAACTCAACATTGAAGAATATCATCTGGTAATGGGCATTACTATCAATCAACAAATCAGCCGATTAAGCATCATGTCCAATTTAAGTTGGTGTTAGCTATATAAATTATCTATATATGTGCTGCTCTATTCAAGTACATTTCATTCTTTTTTATAAAAATCAAAAATCCAAGGAATAATAGCACACTGTTCGTAACTCAGTGAATAATTGAGCTGATTTTCTACCCTTCTCCACCTATACACCAATTTTTTGACTGCAAAAAATGATTAAGATGAGATATGTGCGTACCCGCACATCAAGCTAAGCTCTTACCACATAACAAAACACAGGGAGCTCGGGTGCATTTCATTCCAATACTAAAGTAGCATTTCAAAGTAAATTAGTGGTTCTCTTATTCTCACACTTGTCTCTAACATTTTACAACTTACGATGATGTCTTGACAGAATTCCATAATTTCATAGGTGTATTTGACACTTCAAACTCTACAAATCAACAGAAGTTGCATACGATTCCATGTGCTATTCATCCCCAATTCTATCAACGTAACAAGTCAAATATTAAAAAACATGAAAAAAATCAAAAATTGTTAAGTGAATTACCAGCTCCTGCTCTTCCAGATCTTGGAGATACTCTCCAATTGAAACAGTATGCTCAGCATCCTCTTCAAATGCATCAGCCATTTTCGACTCACAAATAATCTATCAACCCAAACTAAACCCTAAAAATAGCTGCAAAATAGAAAAACCCGGACACAGGAAACCCTAGATTCGTGGAGGGGACAAAGAAGAAAGGTATCTACACGAATCGATGAAGATTACTGACATTATCCATAGGGAAATTGAAGAGAAAATACGCAAACGAAGAGCGATTGCTCTGTGAAAAAAATGAGCTAGGGTTTTATTCGAGGCAACAAGGGCTGTAAGGACATTTTCCCGCCATTTTGATCAATTTTCCCAATGAATCTGAATTCATGGTGTATATATATGGTGGGGGTTCTATGACTAGATTCTTCTGGAAATCATGCACAAAAATACTTAATCCTGTTGATTTGACACACGAATTAAAAACTAGTAAATAATAAAATAATTTTATCAAATAATCCTTTAAATATAATAAATATGATGTCTTGAAAAATATAATAGAGAAATAACTATAATTAATGATAAGGGTAGATTAGGAACTAAATGTAAAATTATCTGTTGATTTCATAAAGTGGACAAGTATTATTGGACATACTAAAATAGTATAAGGGTCAACTAAAGTTAGACGGAGGGAATATACGATAAATTAATTAGTTCACAATAAATATAGCTTTTTTTAGAATTACTGTATCAGTCGAATCATTACACCTAATGAGTACTCTAGAGATGAATCAGCCTCAATCAACTACATCACTAATTATAAAATTGTTGAATCAAATATCTACATCTACTAGCTTTTCTAAATTGTTTCAAGTAGTTTATCCTCTTTGTCATTTCCTTCTTGACCAGTGCAAAAGTCATCTTTGTGTCCACGAGTACCCCTGTGAACTGTTTCCACTTCCTTACTTGCCATGTATGGTATATCCTGGCTCCTCATATTATAGTTGTCAATTCTTTCTTGAATTGTTTATGGTGCTTTCCTTTAATCCATCTTAGACATTATTATTTGTTGGTGTATGAAGTCTACACATTCTCTTCTTAGTCAACAGTTTCTCTTGATTGGCAAGTCAGACAATAAATCTACGTCTAAGCAGCATGATAGACTTCCATATTAGCCTGACTTCACATACTCTCTATAGTCTTTCCAAAAGATTGTTATGACTCTTACTCACAAAATAAATTTCACTGTCAAACAATACGTATATAGTAGAATTTCATAACTTCAATTATAAAAAAAGTGAAAGAATTTTTTACTAGAAAAAAACCTAGAAGCATAGTAGCTAGAAAATTTAATAAGCATGCTTGACCATTGACCAATAATTCTCTTTAGTCAATGCTTTTTTTCCCCCTCAAATTCTTTGTTTTCATAAGTGTTTAATTAGTCGTCTTGGATATTTAAATATTTGTGTAGTTAAAATAACATAAACAATTTAATTATTATGACTAATAAAAATTTAATTATTATGATTTTTTGAAACTTGAATATCAAAAAATATCAAAAAAAGCTAAAGTTCAAATCTGGATGAAGTTTGGACGAAATTTTAACAGGGATAACCACCAAATTGGACCTTAAACTTGGCACCATTTTATAAGTTGGAACTTAAACTTTGGCAGTGCACAAATATGACCCTGATCTTGGAAATTTCTGAACAAATAGGCACAGACCCCACGCAGGCATAGCGCGTGAGACACACTCGTGATGGCGTGTTTTTCTGTCTAATCCTATGATGCCGCGTAAGTCCATGCAATCAAAGTCTTTACACGTGGCAGCTGAGTGTACACTTCTTCTACTTCTTCTATTACTATTATTATTACTATTACTACTATTACTATTACTATTACTATTACTATTACTAATGCTATTACTATTACTATTCTTCTTCTTCTTATTATTATTATTATTATGCTTGTTGTTATTACTATTGTTATGCGTATTATTATGCTTATTATTATTATTATTATGCTTATTATTATTACTATTACTATTACTATTATTATTATTATTACTATTACTATTCTTCTTCTTCTTCTTCTTCTTATTATTATTATTATTATTGTTATATCATACGCGACCAAGAAATCTTCATTATAGTATTTTTTTCACAATGGCAAAAAAAAAAATTGAATTCATTGTTTATCAAATAAGGCAAAAAAAATGTGTAAAAAATGGAGAGATAAATGTTTGTGTATTTTTAATAAAAAGATGATGAAGGAATTGTATCTCACGCACTATGCCATGTCACTGGTTTGTGCCTATTTGTTCAGAAATTTCCAAGTTCAGGGTCCTATTTGTGCACTGCCAAAGTTTAAGTTTTAACTTATAAAATGGTGCCAAGTTTAGGGTCCAATTTGATGATTATCCCAATTTTAACATGTGTTTGATCATAATTTTTAAAATATATTGAAATTTATAGAAAATAAAATAAATATGAAACACAATCTATATCCATAAAATTTAAAAACTATCAAAACACCTATAAATTTGGCACAAAAATTATCATTTTTAAGACGATACATTATTCAAAGATCATGACAAGATAGTTTGATAATAGCATAATTACCAACTACTACCATTTGTCTTATGAAGATCCATCGATACAAAATAAATAAATAAATAATATTGACTAATTATTTTTTAATATAATCTTCTAACACTATACATACATCTCTTCATCATGATCATGCATTATCAAATCAAAAGTGCGTTTAATGAGAAAAAGGCTAATAGATAGAATTAGTAGGAATATAAATAAACGTATGGACTTTTTCTATAAAATATTAAATCTTTAAAATGACTCAATCATTATATTTTGACATTAAACTATTTTTTTATAGTCCTCTTTTTTTTCTTTTAATATTTTAAATAAAATTGTGACGTTAACACTGAAAAAAATGGATCCAGCTTGCAACTTATTCAACCTAAAACACGTCTGGGTAGTTAAATTTCCATAATCATGTTAATGCCATTATTTATTTATTTATTCATATTTATTTACATAGATATGGACAAATATATATTAAAAATATATTTCTACTTTTCATACATATGGACAAATATAATTGTTTCAGTGTCGGTTTATATTTGGTGAAGCAATTTTCTTTTATTATAGTAATCAAAATTATATTTATATCAAAACACATTTTTACCTCCATTTTATCACTCATCGAGCTTATTAACTTAAAAGAGGAAATTTCGCATATAGCCACATATCTTAATTATGCTCAATAGGTATAGTTTAGGTAAATAAATTTTATAACTATAGTTACAACAATATTTATATAATTCGCGCAACATTTATATATGTTTGCATAATTTGCGATTTTTGTATAGCATTTGTATACTTCGCTATACGATTTGTGCACAACATTTATATAATTTGCTATACAATTGACAGTATTTGTATATTTCACTATATAATTTGATTTGCGCATAATTTTTGTATAATTGTGCCCAACATTTGTGTAAATCGAGCAAATTATACGAAAGTCAAGCTGTAATTACAGTTAAATGTTACTGCGAGTCGTGATTAATTCAAACTATAACTATATTAGCTAATTAACTAATATATATTTGGTTATCTGCATTATTTAAAAAATAATAATTTAATACAAATATTGAAATAGATAAAAAGATTTCCTATCTAGTTTTCCTAAAAGAAAGAAAATATTGATTTATGAGATTGCGGTCCTTCTAAGTTATACTAATTGGGCTTCATATTTTCCATTCCCATTATATAGTAGTAATTATATGCAGTGGCGGAGCCACATAGTATTTAAGGAGTTATTCGAATTTTTTTTGATATAAAATTATATTATTTATAAATAATAAAAAAAGTTATTTATATATAATAGATGTCGAATCTTCTTTGATTAATTTGTATATCTTGTTATTAAAATATTGAACTTTTTTAAAGAAAATTTTAACTCCACCACCGATTATATATCACTTGTAATTATGGAATGCACTAATTTTTTAGTCAATAAAAGGACTACCAATTTATTTAAACACCTACTCCATATGTATTTGTTTAGCCACCGTCATCCTTGACGATATGTGAAAGTTAAATAATTAGTATCAAATAATTGTATTAAACGATTTTTATTAAATATAATTAAACTAATTAAATTCAATTGATTCGATGAATATATGATTAATTTACCTTTTAACCCTCTAATATAATTAATAAAATAAGATGGCTATGGTTTAATATTCTATTTTTTGCACGACTTGGCACCTAATTCGATTTATCTTTTAACCAAACACTTTAAATAAAACATTTAGGAAAAAAATAATTTAATTCACTAAGAAAATGACTATTAAAAAAGTACAAACGTGTACGTGATAATTTTTTTAATTATGAAAAATGATATGCTTTATTTATTCTGAGTTTTTTTGTGTCACCATATAATGAGCATTATTAACTTAAAAAATGTTTTCTTTTATGAAAAAATAAAAAACAAATTAATTGTTGTATTTGAAAAGTAATTTCTTCCCCATACAATTAATAAATGGAAAAGATTATGCCTAGAAACATGTGTAATGGCCATTAGGCAGAATAGAAAGTGATATTTACTAAAAAGGTATGTTCTTCAACATTTTCTCTCTATTGCATTTGTCGGTCTTGTTTGGTTGTTGGGATAAGGATAATTCGATTTAATTTATCAATCAATTCAATTTTTGCACGTCCTAAATATTCTCAATAAAGTCCATTAATACAAATTCAACATATATTTACTATCACTATGACATAAATTTGGAAAGTACAAGTATGTTAATTGATCACTTGAGCTATAAATGTCTATATTTATTTTTTGAGCTCAAATTAAGTTACATGATACACATAATTTTGATCTGAACATTATTATTATATACACAAAAAGAGTAAATTTCAAATATAGCAATTTAAAAATATCTTAATTATATTTTATAATTATAGTTTGAATAATTACATTTCATAGCTATAGTTATTGCAACGTTTGTATAATTTGGGACAATATTTGATATATTTGTATAATTTATTTTACAATTTACAGTTTTTGTTTAGCTTTTTTATATTTTGCTGCACAATTCATGCATAACGTTTGTATAATTCGCTATACAATTTAGAACATTTGTATTTTTTGGTGTACAATTTAATTCGCGTACAGTGTTTATACAAATCACACGAATTACACAAAACTCAAATTATAATTATAGTTAAATCTTTGTCACGATTTATGATTAATTTAAACTATAATCATATTAATTAATTAACTAATATATACTTACTTATCCGCATGATCTTTTCCAAATTGTAACTCGAGTGATTTTAATTTTTTGCATTTGACTTTATAGTACAAACTTTGAAAATCAAATTCATCTAGAAACTCCAAATACTCAACTTAACTAATTTAAAACTTCATAATTTTCCCTTCAAAATTTCCACTTTCCGTATAATATTTAAATTCCAATATATTCAAACACCATTTCTAAGCTCCATAAAGCTTGTTAAGTTTCCAAATTTCTCTTAAGAGGAAAAAATGGAAATTACTGAGCTTAAACTGATGATTAACATCATAATTATCTTCTTCTTCTTCCTTAATTTTTTTCCAGTTTCCTCTGTTGATGTCTGCAACCCAACTTTATGCTCAGATATGGGTATCGGACCGGAAATCCGGTTCCCTTTCCGGCTAAAAGGACGGCAATCGGACCGGTGCGGGTACCCCGGTTTTGATCTTTCCTGCAATGAAAGAGGCCAAACAATCATATCTCTCCCCTTTTCAGGTGACTTTTTAGTTACAGATATTGATTACTCTGCTCAATCTGTGATTCTCTATGATCCAGATTTCTGTCTTGTTAAACGACTCATCGATTTCAATCTCACAAATTCGCCATTCAGAGCTGCTCATCAACGAAATTACACAATCATCAGGTACTAATCTGCTTTGAAAGTGTAGTATTCAATTGATCTGCAGGAATCACGATTTGTGTCAATCCGGATGAATTTCTTATGGATTTACTTTATTCACGATCTAGATATTTTAGGTAGCGAAGAGCGCACTGATTGAGGCAATTACGAAATGAGGAATCAAACTTTTTACTTTAAGTAGTTAACTGATTGAACTATTAAGATTCTCAAAATGTATCATCTTGAGTTCCAACCTCCATCTTTAAGTATGATAGCATACGTTTATTCTAGCGTTGGTGAACAGAGTTATTGTTGGTGAATAGAGTTATTTGATATTTATTGACGGTGAATGATGGTGTGCAAAAAGCTGATTTGAACGTCACGATTATTAAGCTGAGACAGAGAATACATTTCTATCACTAGATCAGTGGTGCTTTATGTACAACTCCAACATGATCCTTTCCAGCAGAAGTACTGAATTTTAATTCCGAATTTGAATTTGCAGGTGTACTTCGGATGACTGGTTAAGTTACCCAAATTATCAGGTGGCGATTCCGTTGTATTGCCGGGGATTTACGAGCAGAAATCAGGCGATTTTGGCGATGCCGCCAAGTATGTATGACCAAGAAAAACCAAAAGGTTGTAAATTGATGAATCCTAGAGTTTCGGTTCCTCTGCAATTGGAAGATTCTCAGTTTTGGTCTCCAATGGAGGGTCTTGTGTTAACTTGGAGAGAACCAAGTTGCAGGATTTGTGAAAATCAAGGGAAACTTTGTGGGTTTAAGACTGATACTGGATCTGATATTGCTTGTTCAAATCCTCCTGCTTCTTCTAAAGGTATGTTCTTCAACATTTTCTCTCTATTGCATTTGTCGGTCTTGTTTGGTTGTTGGGATAAGGATAATAACTTCGAGATAGTCTAATATTCCATGGAGAAGATGTTGATGAATTAATTTCATGTCCATAACCAAACGACCCCTTGATATGTTTTGCTGGTGCAGGTTGTACTATGTTTTAGCATGTATTGTACGTTGTGATCGACAAGTCTCTGTTAGACTGGTTTTGTGACTGTCCAAGCTAACTTACCTGTAACTCGACTATTTTACGAATCACCATGTACTTGTTAGACTATTTATCTACATTAATTATTAATCCCAATCAGCTTAAATTAAACGTAATATGGAAATACACATCATTTGACTTATGAAAAATGTGTATGTGATTGACATATTCTTTGCATTAATTAGTTTAGTATAAATATCGAGTCCATATAAATTTCTATCACAAATTTGATAGCACAATATTTTAAGTTGAATGACATTGTTGCCCTTCACATCTTAAGCTTTATTTGACACGCACCTTACATCTTTCATTTGTTGATTTGATGTAAATGTCAAACAAGGCGTATAAAAATATTGTTGAATACAATATATCAGTTATGCACTGTTTGGAAAGATACTTTTATTTGATATGCATAAAAAAAAGGTTCAAAGGGTTATGCCAAAAATTTTCAAAAAAAGGAAAACAAAAGCACTTTTTAAAATTTTCAACTTGATTCTTGGTGGGGTTGTTGAACTTGCAGATGTTAGTATGTCACTTGTGGATTGTCTTATCAGTAGTGCTGCATAGTCCATGTGCATTTATGTTACATCATATAAACTATTTTATATTTTGGTAGTTTTGTTTTTGTTGTAAGGTGAAATAATTGTAGCTGCACCTAATGAATTTGAAAGATGCTTTTGATTGTTTATTGATCTTATTTTTGTTAAATAAATAAATAAAGGATATTAACATTTGAAGTTCCTCATACTTTGACAATTGTTAATTTTTGGGATTTTTGATAAGCTAGATTTAACTTTCAATTAGTTGATGGGTACTTTTGATTCCTCTTACTATGAATCTCCATAAATTTAATGAATTTTTTAAGTGCCAAATATTGTTGAGGTGTCTAATGTTCCATTAAAAAAAAGTCTAGATACTTAATTCTCATGTTAAGGAACCAAAAGCATACATGATTAACTTGAAGGTGAGATATGCTTAACCAATAATAATCGATGGACCAAAATTATATCTATCTTAAATACGAAAAAAATATTGTAATTGGAGAAAATATCTAACTATTTGACAGTACTTTTTGGATTATAAGTTAAGAGTCTTTAGGGTAACTTCATAGTGGCTTAATTTGAACAAGACGAAAGCATAATAAATCGAAGGTTGATTTTTGGCCATCTGACTAATAATTATTATTTTATAAAATTATTTTATTTTTTAATTCTATGTTTTTAACAGCAAAAGTGAGTTTTCTATAAATAAATAATTCTTAATTAAGTAATTATTTAAAAAAAAACAATTTTAAAATTGATAGAAAATAATTAGATATTTGCAAAACTTTAAAAAAAGGTAAATACCTATCAAAACTTGTCACATAATTGACACATAATGCAAGAAGATGAGGCTCTGATTTCACAAAGTTATTTAAATTTTGGCCATATATACCCACCACACATGTGACATGACCTTCAAAGCCCCCATGCCACGTTTATAGACATTTGACTTCTTTTTGCTATATATGCTAAGGGGAGTTGATCTGCCTGAGCAGACAACAAATCGATATATCTGCTGATATATCTGCTTGAACAGTTTGAAAGCATGAACACCTTTATCTAGTTGTTATCTAAAACTTTATATTGATATTCTCTGTGCAGGACTTCCCAGGGGAGCGAAATATGGCATTATAATTGGAGTTGGAGTACCAGGTCTTGTATGCTTAATAGGAATAGTAAGTTTTGCTTTTGGTAAACTTAAAGTTTACACCCTTCGTCATGATTCGAACTCTGATCTCCCAACAACCATTAATCTACAATCAGCAATCGCCATGAGAGGTCTTAACAGGGCAACCATCGATTCCTATCCCAAGACTGTGCTTGGGGAGAGCCAACGTCTCCCCAATCCCAATGATGGCACTTGTCCGATATGTTTATCGGACTACGTGCCTAAAGAAACGTTAAGAACTATACCAGAATGCAACCATTATTTTCATGCCGAATGTATTGATGAGTGGCTTAAGTTAAATGCTACTTGCCCCTTGTGTCGAAATACACCAGATGGTTCGTTACGTCCTTGCTCATCTACAATTTCTTTGGTCTCATCGACTTCCTCATAGGCTTCAACAGCATTAAAAAAGACTCTATTTTGTTATGATTTTGATGTCTTTTATAGGAAAATTATTCTTATTGTATATAAGTTGTGAGCTCGAGGTATTGTAAATGGAAAGAAAATAAAGGGTATAGGATGGAATTCTTTTTGACAATATTGTGTTTTTTATATTTTTATTTTTTTAAGAGAGGAAAAGAGAAGGGACAATTTATTGTTTTTTAATCTAAATAGCATTGAATGATTTTGCTCTTTACAAACAAGACGTATGCATGTCGCTCCTTTCCTCCCCTATCTTATTCTTCTAATCTAGTCGAGCATTGGTGGACAAAATTATTGAAATATAAAAAAGTAAATACATTAGAAGTGAAGATGCTACTATATATAAAAAAATAATTTTAGTTTTATACATGCAAAATATTTTTTTTGTCAAAGGTTCCGTAACTAGTTTCACCGTGGTAGTTGGACTCCTTTAATTATCTAGCAATCGTATTTATAAAGTGGTATCATAATTGGACATATACACTCATATTTATTGACACAAGTTCAAACAAACTCAATAACTTTTGTTTACATTTTATAGTAAAAAAATATTAAACATATATAAATATCTAATTACGAATCCAATAACTAAAATGACTGTGAATTTGATGACAAATTCAACTTTAAATGGTTAAAATGGTTCCTTAGTATCATCAGCATATAGAGTGCAATTCAACTTCCACAGACCCAAAATCCAAGTGCAAATATCTACAAAGAATATGAGGAATTTTCGCATTTTAATTATACTCCATATTTATAGTTTGAGTAATTAAAATTCGTAAGTATAATCATAGTTATAATAATGTTTGTACAATTCATTCAACATTTATATGATTCGCTATACAATTCATAGTTTTGTATAATGTTTGTATATTTCGTTATACAATTCGTATACAATGTTTGTATGATTTGCTATACAATTCACAGTGTCTGTATATTTCACTATACAATTTGATTTATGCATAATGTTTGTATAAATCGCATGAATTATACAAAATCCAAACTATAATTACAATTAGATATTTATTGCGAGCTGTAATTAGTTCAAACTATAATTATTTAACTAATTAACTAGTATATGTTTGTTATCGACACGATTTTTCCAAAGAATATGCTATTTTAAATAATTATTACTGCTATGAAAGGTCAAAAATAGCCCCCAAATGGCAACAAACTTATCGGAGCCGCGAGACCTAAACGGGTCAACCCACCAAAAAAAAACCCCGTCGGAAACAAAGAAATCGATCTTACGTTTCACTCATACTTTTTCCCCCTTTCTTTTACTTCACAAAACCCCGTAAACCCTTCTTTCTTCGATCTTGCAATCACATAAAGCTGTAAGTTTTCATCTATTAAACTTCTAATTCATCTATTTGCCTACTAAGCAACCACAGTAATTGGGATCTGAGCTTTGATTCTTTTCAATTTTTGCTTCTTTTTGTGCATTTTTTTGTGCGAATGACTCTAAAATGTTAATCTTGTTTTGTGTTAATGAATATAAAGTTCTCATCTTTATGATTTATATCTCTGTATTTTGCTCTCTGTGTGTGACTTTAAGGTGTTGTTTTGGTAGTGTGTAAAAATAGTGATTCCTCCTTCCCACAATTGTAATTTGGAGAGTCAATATTCGTCAAAATTTCCTTATACGCCTGTTAGATATGTTAACTTGTTAACTACGTATTTTTCGGAAATAGGCTCTTTATCTCGTGGTAAGGTTCGTGTACACCAATCCCACTTGTGGGATTTCACTAGGTATGTTGTTATAATTACCTAGTTTTCAAATGTATAAACTTTATATTAAAAAACTTAATATCTTCTCGAAATTTCAACTGCGCCGCATAAGATAGAGAGAGTACTGAATAGGGTGTATTAGTAATACAACAACAACAACATACCCAGTGGAATTCCACATGTGGTGTCTGGGGAGGGTAGAATGTGTGCAGACCTTACCACTACCTCACAAGGGGTGTATTAGTAATGCGAGATTATTTTTTATCCACAGCTTGGTTTGGTGTATTGAGGGCAGTTCTATCACTAACCATGCTTATCCATGCATTAAGAGCTCTTACATTGCTAATACTATGGTTTGCTATGTATTTGTTATTCATGGGCTGAATATCCTACCAAACAAAAGATTTAACGATACCATGAATTATACATGCCTTATATTCTCTAATACATCCTACCGAACGGCTCCTAAAGGCGTCATCTTTATGATGCATATATTGTGTATATACTGTAAAGGTTGCCTATGTATAATTTGGGGTGTTGATGTTTTCTTCTGAATGTGTTTATAGGAAGCAAATCTAAAGAATGGCTTATAGGCGTAGTGTAGCAACACGAGCTAAGCTTCTTTATCAGCAACAGAGAGTTACTCCTGCATTTTCTTATTTTCATAAGGATGATGATGATTGCAAGAGCTGTCCTGGATCGAGTTTTGAAAATTCAAGAATTCACAATTTTTCCCAATCCCGTTACATGGGAAGTACAAGTGGAGTTAACAGCTTCATTGGCTCAAGAAACCCATATCAAGACAGGAGGTTTTGTGCTTCAGGACTTATGATTCCGATGAGTTATGGGTCCTCTTTGACCAGGAATATGTCAACTGATATTGGTGGTGGAGCAGATAAAATTGATTACATGACTGATGTTGCCGAAGTACTTGCTGATAAGGCTGTGGAAGCTGTAGTTTCTCAAGCTCCAGCTGTGAATGAGGTGGCAGTTGCTGCTGCTGATTGTTATTTGCCGGTGAAGACATTGATGTATTTGATGGATTACGTTCATATATTTACTGGTTTTGAATGGTAAGAGTAACTGTTGTTGCCTCTAATCTTTTCTGTTATCACATCATGGTGTCCTTTTACAGTTTGTTTGGATTGGTTAAGTAGGAAAGAGAAACGAAGGATGTAGGTATGAACCCGTTGATCATATTTAGGTGAGAAAGAGAGCCATAGCTGATAACCAGATACATAAACAACATCAATGCACTCTCGGTTTGTGGCCGGAAGGGGTACAAGAAGCATGATTTCATCTCTTCTGTTATTCCCAAAGTCCTTTTATTAAAAAATATACTCTTTTTTAACTGAAAGATTTCATAGAACCTTAAGATATTGAGGTTATTATTGCAATTGAAGTATCTCACATGTATTCAATTTGGCTTGCAGAGTTTGTTCCTTTATACTCTGCATAATTAAGTTGGGCAAAAACCGCAGATCTATTTCATCTGAAATACTTGAACTTGCTTGGACTTAATTTTGGTAGTAGTTGTTGTTTGAGATATGTTTGGAAGTTTGAGATTTAACAGCTGAAATACTTCAGAACCTTAGGTCCTTAAGAGTTATTCTCTATCTCACTCATTCTCCCCGCATCCTCTCGCATCACATTTCTTTGTAAATTTTGTCTGAAGAAGCTAAAATTAAATCATCATGCTTTGTTAGTTATTAAGTGACACAGCTTATGTTTTGACTTCATCTTGAAAATTTTGATGTTGTACAGGTGGGGATCCATAGTTGCTACAAGTATTATTATTCGGTTGTTTACTCTTCCATTTATGATTAATCAGCTTAAGGCTACTTCAAAATTTACGGTAAGTTTCTGTAGTGCATTTTAACTCTATTACATGTCTCTGTTTGTTTATATAATAACATTTTAAAGCAGTTGGTAAAATAACTATAGAGAATACATATGATCTTACTCTTCCTAAAAGAAAAAGGAAAAGGTTTGCAGAATCTTGTACCCACATAGGACATCTCTTATATGCACAAAACTTAATGAAGGAAACCGAGAAGGGAATTTAGAAGTTCAAGTATGTCAACATATATGAGTTATAAATAATGCTGAGCAACAGCAATTGTCCAATTGGTTTTCCTACTTAACTTTTGGGGCTGAAAGAACTTACAAAATTCTGATATCATGTTAAGTTCATTTGTTAGCTACCCCTATCTTACCCCATAAGCAATTAAGATGAATCCCATTGCTCGTAAATTGAAGTATCTGCTAGAATGAACCATCATTGTTATATGTAACCGTAGCCTTGGGCTGGAAATCTAAGTTGCTCAGATTCAGGTGTGGGTATCTGATGTGAATGTGAATCCAAGGTTCGAGTTCGGCAAAATCTGAATTCTAAAATCTGGGGGTATGGATCCAGCTATGGGTACGACGGGTGTTGGGATTTGGCTAAAAAATCCAAAATTATAAAATAGAGCTATAAAAATATTCCAAATTTTGAAAGTTCTGCTACGTCATCTTCCCTAAACCCCCAACTTCTGTTTTTTTTTTTTTGATGAAGTAAGATGTTGTATTAGAAAGCAATCAAGAAGATGCACATTACATACACAAAAACATGTTTAACTCTTGAAAACAAAACCACCTATTTAATTAGTGAGTTAGCCACAAGCAAAAGAATGATCTCTAAGCCATATTGAGAGAGCTAATGATATCTAAGAGGGGTAATATATCATTAACAAGGGATAAGTTGCTCCAATGAAAGAGGTTAATAGGGCAAAAGGATTTCAAACTGCTAAGCGGAGTTGAGACAATCAAAACATCTGAGATTCTTTTCCTTCCAAATACACCAAAAAATACATGATGGAATCATCGCAGTTTTGTCATGCTTAGGTGACAGTTCAATGGTGCACTAAGACATGTGTCCATGGTTTCTGAAGAGAGCAACAATAATGTAGCTGAAAAAGTGATGTATTATGTTAGTGGGAAAACCTTACTGACTTCTCTGAATTACTATGCTAGTTAATTACTATGCTAGTTTGTGAAAATGTTAAACTAGCTCCACCCTCGTAAGAGTTCATTGCAAGCTAATATCTGGTCTAGTTACATAGTACTACAATAGAATATACATGAAACTAGGGGTAATTTTCCTTCTAAAGTCTGTGCTCCACTTTGTCCTGTTTTTCATTTCATTCACTGATTCTCCATTTCTTAACTTTCATGTCTTGTGCAGCTTCTGAGACCAAAGTTGGAAGAGATTAAAGAGGAGATGCAAAATAAGGTAGGTTGATGCTAGTGTCCGCTCATTTTCGTTCCTATTTGATTGAGCTAGCCAATCACTAAATTTCTTTACCATAGTAATGACATCTGACACAATTATTTATGAGATCCAGTCAGTTATTCCATGCTTCTTTGAAACTCATTGATGATTGCACTTAGTGTTTTTGTTCTGTTACACGATTCTTGGACTCTAAAACCCTCCCTCGTATCATCTCTATGTGAACAATCCATGCACGAATATGTCCACACTCACTTGGCTTCTCTATTTTCTGGGTTTTGCCTTACATCAATAACAATTCATGGGATTTCTTCCCTTCCAGAGGCAAGAATTATGTGGTTATATTTTTACTTATCAAAAGTTTTACTTGACTTACCTTTGTTACTTTTTAATAGGGTATGGCACCAGCGACAGTTGCTGATGGTCAAAAAAGAATGCAAGAATTAATGAGGGAGTAAGCAAGTTTTCCTTGTTGATCTAATGAACTTCCGTATGCCCTGTTTTGGAGCAAAATTTCTTGAAGAACTTAACTAGCTTCTCATATGAAAGCCTTGTGTATATAATATTCCGGTACCTCTCGTTCTCGAAAAAAATTACCCCACACCCTTTACTGGTTGGAGGATAGGGGTACCTTGTTGAATAGTCGGGCTTCCCAAGCGCTGTCCTGGACAACTGCCATTTTTTGAAAAGTTAATTAGCTTCTCATATAAGATAAATCCACCAATTATTTCCTCTTCTTTTGGTGTTATAATTTTTTCTTTTTCTCAAGCCAGTTTCTATCTACTTTGAGCTGCATATCTACCCATTGCCATCCCCTTACGTAAGTATGGAACTTCTCACACTTGCATCTGGTTTGCCTAACAACTATAATCTTAAATCTCCTCTTATCCTCACATTATTCATCGGCAGTGGTTCAGTTGAACTTCAAAATATTAGTCTTATTAAGTGTTGAGTGTTTGAATGCAAGTATTATTTATCTGTAGATTGTACAATTTTCTTTCAATTGGACGGAAATGATGCGTCCACGACCTTAAGCAACTGGACATTCTGTTCATACTTGATATTTAAATATGTTCTTTTTGATAGACATTATTCCAATTAATGGTGAGCTTGGTCACCTTGACATAAGTAATTATCTCCTGCCTTGAAGCATTTCAATGTTTAGCAGTGCTTTTCTTAGCTTCACGTTGTAGTGAGCCTTTTCCTAGTGTTAGCTCGGTTGTGTTTTGCGATGCTACTTTAGTTTCTGTCCAGCAGTTTCTCAATGTTATCATGATGGTATTGACACTTGCGGGAAATGATGATTAAACAGGTTGCTTTACCTAAGTATCAACCTATCTGATTGCGTTTGGATCCTAATCTAAGCTATCTAGTCTTCAGCAATGCTGTTTCCATTAGCTTTTCAAAACATACTTGGTGACATATCAGCATAATCTTGAACTTATTTTGCATATTTAGACAAGAAGTCAATCTTCAAGTCAACAGTTCTATGGAGTGCTTTTATTATCCGATGTAGCTATAAAATATAAGTACCTGCAGTCTCACATATTTCCAAAGAAATCCTTTGGTAGTGCTCTTGGTGAATATTTGATATGATGAATGTCTTTATTAAATCAATGTCATGCTTGCAGATACGGAGTTACTCCATTCACTCCTTTAAAGGGACTACTAATTCAAGGCCCGATCTTTGTCAGTTTTTTTTTGGCTGTAAGATTATCCTATAGCTATCTGTATTGTTGGTTGCTCCCCATCCCGATATCTCTTGCACAATTTGACCCTTTATGGTATCTCTTGAAAATGCAGATTAGGCACATGGTGGACAATGTTCCTTCTCTTAAAACGGGTGGAGCATTTTGGTTTACTGATCTAACTACTCCAGATGCTATGATGATCCTTCCAGTTTTGACGGCTTTGACATTCTGGATAACAGTGGAGGTAAGATCAAGATAGACTGATTAGGCCTTCATTATTTTTGGTGTAAACAAATAGTTATAGGCAACACAGAAGATGTTTTTAATGCAATTGATTGGCTGTAATTAGATACATTTGGATTCTGTGAAGAGAACTTTTGTGATGGGGGACTATATTTTGTTGTAGCATACCTTTGGATTTATAAATTAACGTTTACCATTCTCAAAAGAAATGGTTATCAGTTATCTCAGTCTATTAAGTTTTTCTTTTTTTTTTTCCTTCAAATTTTCTTTATCCTAGTGGAGCAATGGTCCAATGGATTATTATTCTGGATGTCTGGCTATTGTTTGATGTTGTGTTGGATTCAATGGGAGAAGATATATGACACTGTTAAAGAAAGAAGACACTAGAAAATAGTAACAAAAAATCATAGAACTGCAAAAATTCTCACGGCAAAGATAAGGCACTTGTGCCTAACTCAACCCCAAAAATTAGCTTAAGGGGGGAGGATTGCCCAAGTCCATATAAGCACTACCGCTCTATCCCCAACCAATGTGAGACTCTAACCCACTCTGATTCTCTAACACGCCCCTTCATGCTCCGGTCCAGCTGGAGCGTAGACTGAGACTCTAACCCACTCTAATTCTCTAATACTACGCCGCTTCACGCCCAGGTCCAGCTGGAGCGTAGATTGGGAGCTCAAACAAGGATGGACTTGGCTTTGCTACCATGTAAAGATATGACACATGAGCCTAACTCAATCCCAAATGCTAGATCATGAGGAGAAGATTGCCCAAGTCCATATAAGCAAATCACTGGTTCATTCTCCAACCAATGTGGGACTCTAGTTCACTAACAGTAACAAATATTCATTGTTATCTTATAGAATCATTAAAGATATTTGTTCAGATTGCACCAGATTAGTAAAGAAAATAGACAAGGAGAGAGAGAAAGAGGAACGGAAAAATAAGTAGAGAGAAAGGATGACCGGAATCAGCACCTGTAAATATGCCATTATCAAGTTAATCGAAAGGCCCAATGAATTGGGATTTCCCCATTGGTCCTGTTGAAACTTCTTGAAGATTTTACTCTCGTCTTCTTTTAGTCGATATCAAGTTCAATACTCTAGCCATTATCAACAGCTGTCTTGTTTTTTTTAAGAGTACTTAAGAGCATATTATTCCGTTCAATTTTGTTAACTGGAGTTGTTCTTTTGCAGTTGAATGCTCAAGAAGGATTGGAGGGAAATCCTGCTGGTAAAACCATAAAAAATGTTTCACGGGGCTTTGCGGCACTTACTATCCCACTTACTGCTAGTTTTCCTAAGGTGAGAAATGCAACCAACTTGTTTACAATGGTTCATAGTTTATTTGTCCTTTTTATACATTGATGAATCTACACAATCAGTATGCCTCGAAGTTCTTGATGTGCCTTTGTTGCCAACTTCCTTTTGCTTTGTTTTGTAACCAAATTCTCTTTGAATTGCTGGATACATGAGTAGATGTACTTCCCATCAATGCACAAGTTTGTTTTATACCTTCGACTTGTATGGAAGGTACGGTGTATGATGCATTGTATATAGTTATTTATTTCAATATTAAAGAGGAGTAGTATCCTATTTCTCTTTTTTTTTTAACCCGTTTAAATTGAATTTTGATGTTCATATTTGATGGAATTTATATCTTTTGCTTAAGCTATATTGGGCTGTTTTGTGAAGGAAATCAAGATGAATAACTAAATTTGTTCCTTGTGTTTTCTTAAGTTTCTTTGATGGCCTGCCAATGTATGTTTGTCCACTTTCAGTTTTGAAACATTCCCAACTGTTTTGTTTTCTTTGTCAGTTTAAGCATTCCATCTTTTCCTAAATTTCAATCTCACGAGGACGTTGTGTGTGATAAATTTCTTGTGCATGTCAGGTTCTCGTGATTATGTAATTTTGGTTTTAGTCTTTAAGCATGCAATCAGCATGTCAAGAATAGGGAACACCTTTTCTGCATGTCTGCACACGAGATGTTTTCTGATATTGCTGGAACATGCAATCAAAGGGGCACTGTCAGTGTGATTGGCTATATGTTGAGTGTTGCTGGTAGTGTCTCGGTGAATTTTCTAGAGGTTGTTAATGGGCATAGTTTTATCAAAAGGACCATATATCTTTTGCCACAAAAAAGTTCGGTGTAATCTAGAATCTTGTACATTATTTCATTAATTAATGATTTGTTTGTAAAGCCAGACTTCTTAATACATTACATTTGAATTGTTGCAGGCAATTTTCTGTTACTGGATAACCTCAAATCTTTTTTCACTCACCTATGGTTTGGGTTAGTATATCACACTCATTCCTGCTGAAATATTCATCCGCTTATTGCTGTCTTCACGTTTCGCCAATGGAAATTTGGGATTCATGAAGGTGAAAGTAAATGCAATCTCTCAATAACATGTCTCATTTTTCATCTTGTGTGTCAGTGATAAAAAACCCCGCGGTCAAGAAGGCACTGGGTGTTCCTATAATACCTGTCAGTCGTCCAACAGAACAAAGGCCAGCACTTCCATTTTTTGAAACACTCAAGAAATATGCAGCAGCACAACAATACATAGCAGCAAAGCAGCGCGAAGCTGCATCACAGCAGTCGGCTTTATCATCACCTCCTGTGGAAGAATCAAGACCCACGAGTCAACGAGTATCAGCATCATCGGTTCTTAGTCAAAGGATCAGAAGTTTAGAAAAAGAGGTGAAAGGAAGAAAGAAGAGCAAGAAGAGGTAAAAGCTCGAATACTAGCTATAACTTATCGATAGTGCATACATATACACAGTTAAAACCTGTATTTGTTGAAATAATCGGGGCATAGAAGCTCATTGATTTTTGGCAATTTTTCACGTTTGCGCCCTCGAGAATTTTGTTGAGTAAGCAAGATTTCGTGTCGTTCCAGAACCATTAGAGAAAGATTATCCCTTTAGAGATCTTGTTATGTTGTGCCTTACTTCTGTAATTGGCAAATATCTCCAATGATATGTACAATTGTGGGGCAAAATGAATACTCTAATGCTAATGTTACTTTTTTGGCTGTACAGCCAGGGGCGGAGCTACCTCCCGACGAAAAATTATTATTATTTTTATATGGTTAAAATAACTTTTTATATGTATATAGTAGACGTCGAACCCCTTTACCGACAATCCTGGCTTCGCTACTGTGTACAGCTTGTCAGTTTGCTGCCTTTATTTATTTTCCTTTTCTAGTATGTCTTGGTTTCCCCTTTTAGCAGTTTTGTATCTTGCAAGTGTACTATTATATTTGGCTTGCAAACATGGTTCATTTTGAGTTGACGTCTATCGGAAACAAACTCTCTACCTACAAAGTTATAGGTATGTTATGCATACTTCCGACTCTCTTCAGGTTCTACTTATGAAATTATATTGATTGTATATTAACAATCAATGCATTATATTTTTTTGAGTTGAAAAGTGATGTTAAGTTCCAAATTTGTGTTCGACTGGGAGATCAGGATTCAAATACCAACAAAAATGATGACAATAGCAAAACTTGTTCGTATCGAGAGAGTAGTGTTACAAACATCTTTATTTGAGGAGAAGTTTTGTTGTCCGATTCCTCATAAATGATATTATGATCGGCCAACTCACAAAAATGATGACAATAGCAAAAATTGTTTGTGTCAAGAGAGTAGTGTTAAAGACATCTTTATCTGAGGAGAAGTTTTGTCGTCCGATTCTTCATAAATGATGTTATGATCGCCCAACTCCAATTACATGTGTTTAGCATCAATGCCGTTTCAAATCAAAGAGAAGGTCAAGAAAGAAGGGCTAGAAAGAGGTCAAAAGTGAGGAGTCATAAAAAATATTAGATGATTTTTTCTCATATATTTAGGTAAAATTACTCTGTAGGCCGATACTCGATGGGATAATAATAATAGTTCAAATATGCATAAATTAGTTCAAACACTATCAAAGTTGGATTAATTTCAAAATAGTGAGGACTCGATAAAAAATATTCTCCTTTCAATCATTTTCTAACATCTAAAATTAAATCTCAAGCAATATGTGAAAAGTTCAAATGTGACAAGTAAAAATAAACGGCGAAAGTATCTTTGAACCAATGTTAAATCACAACCAATAACAAAACAAATCGTGTTTGCCATGCACAATATCTTCAGATTGCCCAAGGATCTAAAAAAATTATAAATTGCACTAACTTGCATTTATTGTTTTTTTAAAAAAAAGAAAATATAACAGCTATTTTTATTTTAAAAATTATTGGTGCAGGTCTTGTGACTGCTTTAATTACTTAATTAATTCACTTGGATCAAAAAGCATCGTGATGAGATTGTTTGTGATTTATTTACCTTATAAGAAGTTTTCGATTCAAATCTCTGATAATAAAAAAGATGTTTAAACTTTTGCTTTCAGAAATAAGCTTTACAACACGTGAATTTAAATTTGATTAATTCTTGATATAGACGCCGCATGTTGAACGAAAAATAATTTTTTTAATTCCCAATCTTGTTCATTATTTAATGCTGCTGCACTTTGAGAAAATGAATTAAAAAAAAATTATAGCTTATATATATATAGTACATATAAAAGAATTATTTCAAAATTATTATATTTTAACTTGTTGCAATAGGTAATCATATGCACATCTTAAAGTATTAATTCATATAGACGAATAGTTAATACCTATTATTACGTTGACATTAATTATCTTTAAATTTATTAATGCTTGATATAGGATAAACTTTTGCATAGTCATGGCTTTTTAATATCTTTATAGAGATTATAGTTTATTAGAAACAATATTTTTTTTACTTGGTGAAAGTGTTTGTTTTATAATGATAATCCAAAAATTAAAGGGATCCCACGTGTGCATCTATGTCAAATTAATATAAAATTATACATATAAATTATCTTAATTATGCATATTCATCAAATTCACATGACATAATATTACCATGTTCCCGTTGAATATTTCTCTTACGTTTTGGATATGTGATATAAAATTATAATTCTGAATCAATTTAAATATGTGATCTAACAATTTTATGAATAAAAGAATAACGTGTATGACATTTTATGTGAATCTCACACAAGAATAAGAAAGAAATTACATAAGAAAAATTATAAAATATATAACCCCAAAATCAAATTTGTGATATATGTTGAATCAATATATGTATCATCGATTTGCACAGCGTTGGGAGGCAGAAGTCTAGCTATGGATTCGATCCAATTCTATAGTTTCTGTCATATATTTACATAATATATTAAAAAAAAGATCAATAAATATGTACGTTATCAAATTAAAAACTCAGTTATTAACCTTTAAATGAAGTCATTTTAGAATTCAGAACTCATAAATTAAAGAGGATTTAAAAAAAAACATTTGAAACATAATAAGACAAAAAATAGCTATAGTTTGCTAAAATTATGATTTGTAGCAACACATTATAGAAGAGAGACGAGCAAGATCGAGAGAGGGAGTAGAGAGGCGAACGAGAAAGCGCAGAGAGATGAATTATATACATATCTGTCAAATAATTGTAAGTATGTGACCGATAGACATACGTAGTTGTATATCTGACAAGTGAGATTGGAAGAGGGAGGAGAGAGGTGATCGGGATAGAGAGAGGAAGGAGAGAGGCGAGCGAGAGAGGACAAAGGACGAAGAGAGTCTAATTGTATATGTATATATGTTGAATTGAATATGTATATCTGTCAAATAATGGTATGTATGTAACAAGTATACAAATGAATTTGTATATTTAACAAGAGTTTGCAGAGAGAGGAGAGAGGCGAGAGAGACAAAGAGATAAGAGAGAAAATAACAACAAAACCCTAACTATAGCTATAAATTATAATTTTTTCAAACTATAATGGTATAATGTAAATACATATTATATGTTTGCCTAGTTACATAATTTACTCTAAATGGAAATCCTTACTCTGACCCCGAATTCGGACTACGTCAATAATATATTTTGCATCTTTTTTTTCTTTTTTTTTTTTAAATTTTTTTGCTTATGATTATATCCTTACCATCTAAGGTATCATATATTTCTTAATATAAGGTTTAATAATGTTATTGATGTATATTTATTAAACTATTAAGAAGTCAACCAATTTTTTTTTTTTTGTTATAAGTAATTAATGATGATAATAATTTGGTAGCCCCCCACCCCCACTCCCCCCCCACGCCCCCATCAAATGTAACATGGAAAAGTCGAACATGTCCATGTTCTATAGACGTGTGGAAGAGTTCACGTTATTTATTAATTTCTTGAATTTTCTTATTTGACAAAAGTTATGGTCTTCCATCTAGAAAAAAATTGTTCAATTCAAAATCATTGAACTTTTTTTAAATTCACACCCCTCTCCCCTCTCTCTTCTGTTATACGATATTAATATTTGAGTTGAGTGATAAAATTTATATATTCATTGAATATATTATTATTATATTCAACATTCTAATAATGTCACATAAAATGAGATGAAGAAAGTGTATAATTGGTGAAAGTATGAAAAGCTTTTAGAGACACAAAATATGTTATTCATGGCCAATTTTATAATTCGATGTATTATAAGTATCTCACTTTTTTCATTTTTAAAAAGAAAATATGTTTAGTACATCTTTTAAAGGATAAAGTATAAATTCTCATGAAAGAAAACATGTTTAGTACATTGACATGCACACCTTTTCTTGTTAAACAAAATGACACCTTTCAATTTATAAACAATTTAACTTTAATAATGTTTAAAATTATCAATCTATGTAAAATAATTGGTAATTTTAAACATTATTAAAATCAAATCAAAGAGACAAATAAAATAATTTTCAAAAGTCATTATATAAAATTATATTGTCTAACATACTATAAGACCTTTATAAAGAATGTTAAATATGTATGTTCTTATAACACTTAAACACCCTAGTTTTTTTTTTCTAAATAAATACTAAAATTTTGTATCGTAATTTTACGAAAAATTAAGCTT
Source organism: Solanum virginianum (assembly GCA_000787875.1). NCBI lineage: Eukaryota > Viridiplantae > Streptophyta > Magnoliopsida > Solanales > Solanaceae > Solanum > Solanum virginianum. The sequence goes on along the minus strand of DF357443.1, from coordinate 19,905 downwards.
ACTTTTAATAAAGGACAAATATAATTTTGTATTTATTTTTGAATTTCTGATGCATCACTTTCGTGACAACTAATTAATTAGGTCAGCAATAACTTTATATATACTATAATAACAGATTATTTATTAAAAATCGAGATTTACCCAAAATGTTAGGTTTTCCAAAGCCATGGGAATTAAATTTTTTCCTAATGAAATGTTTTATAATAACACAAATATTGAAGACTTGTCTTAGCCATAAAAATTCAAAAGTCCTCATTTTTTCAAATTAGAAACAATGTGCCTAGTTAAATATTATCACTTCACTGATTTGCGAGCTATTACATAAGAGCTGCGAATTTTTCATCATTAATAAAAAATAACCTGAATACTAAATATGCATATTCTTATAATATCCTAATTTTATCAATACGTATTAAAAGTTAATATTGTATTTTTTTTAAAAAAAAAGCATGTTTAAAGAAAAAAAATAATGATCAATCAATGGAGACTTTAATTCATGAAAAATCATTGACAAAACATCGATACCGATAGACATACGTAGTTGTATATCTGACAAGTGAGATTTGCAAGTGTACTATTATATTTGGCTTGCAAACATGGTCACTTTCATGATAATATATAACTAATAAAATTAGTTTAGTAATAACTTCATACAATATTATTAAATAAGAATCAATATTTAACCAAAAGCTAGGCTTTCCAAAGCCATAGGAATTAATTAATTTTTAAGATTATCCTTTTAAAAATTAAAAATAATTCAAAATAAGTGCATTTTTTTTTCCATGCAACTTACTTTTGTGTGATAGAAATTGTAATTGACTTTTCAAAAGATATTTCAATTATAAATACTCCAATATAATTAAATAACCTTTTCAACTAATGTAAATAACTATTTTTTTTAATGGGTGATGCCATATTCTAAAAGATATCTAAGGCGTTCAAGTTTTAATATTTTTTTCTATTAAGGTTTTAATATTTTTTTTACACGTTTTTAATAATTTATAAAATAAAAAAATATAAATAAAAATTTATTCAATAATTAATTTTATCTTAATTTATAAATGAGTAAGTATTTTGGATGAACATTTTTAATAATTTTGACAATCAATGAAATGGATGAAGTGTAATTTTAAAAAATATATATTTTATTTTACGATGATCAATTTTAATAATATCAACAACTAATATGTTTTCATCTGCTGAAATTGTAATTACCAAAGTTACCTAATACAATGTAACAATCGATTAATATATATTTGAATTATGACTAAGCTAGCTAACACACCACCATTATTAAAAAGAAAGAAAAAAATGAAGCAAAAAATCTCTTGGAAAACAAATTTATACAAAAGAAATTAAAAAAAGAGAAAATTTAGGGTTTCTTGGAAAAGTCCAGTAAAAACAGAGCTGCCTGTTTTTAGCAATAAAAAAGGAAAAAGAATATAAGTGGACCAAATTTTGCCATTGGTCAAATATTCACTGTTAGAAAATTAACAAAAAAAAAGCTGTCTTTTTCCTTTCCTACTTGGTCAAAAAAATGCCAAAATTCAAGAAACTCCCTTCTCAGTCACAGAGAATATATACACAAAAATTCAGCTTACCTATCACCACGCAACTACTTACCCCCGACCCACTCTAGCCCACCCCAACACCCCCAGACACCCATTATAGTCCAATTTCCCCTTCATAAGTTTGTGTGTGCGCGCTGTCATTATATATATATATACAAACATATATTGACAGTATTTGTGTGTAAGAAGGGAAAAAAAGTACTCAAGAATGGCAGCAGAAAGATTCATCATTGAAGTTGAACCAGCAAAGGCTGCTAAAGATGGAAGACCTTCAGTTGGTCCTGTGTATAGAAGTCTTTTTGCTAAAGATGGATTTCCTCCACCTATTCCTGGACTTGACAGTTGTTGGGATATTTTCCGGTTAGACTAAAAAAAGATTTGATTTTTATGTTAATTTATTATGTTGGGTTCTTGTTTGTTGAATCTGAGTGTTTGTTTGAGTTGGAATTTGGAAAAAGATTTGATTTTTATGTTAATTTGCTTTGCTTTATTATGTTGGGTTCTTGTTTTTGTTTTGTTTGTTGAATCTGAGTGTTTGTTTGAGTTGGAATTTGGAAAAGGTGGAGTCTTTTTAGCTTTATGTATCTGATGAGTAGAATAAAGTTCCAAGATTTGATTTTTATTTCACTTTTTGTGCAAAATATTTGATCTTGTGCTGTTTTTGCAGGTTAGTTGGATAAACTTGATTTTGATACTTATTATTTTTCTGAATCTGGATTGTTTTATTTGGCTATAAAGGGTCTATACTTTGATTTGTTGTTTTCTTTTTTAATAAAAGAAAGGCGATAGACTTGATTTAATTTTATTTTTTTGAATCCAATTGTTTAATTTGGCAGCAAATGTTCTCGTCTTTTAGCTTTATGTGTTTGATGAGTAGCTTAAAGTTCCATGAAATGATTTTATAAAAGAAAGGCGATAGACTTGATTTAATTTTATTTTTTTGAATCCAATTGTTTAATTTGGCAGCAAATGTTCTCGTCTTTTAGCTTTATGTGTTTGATGAGTAGCTTAAAGTTCCATGAAATGATTTTATAAAAGAAAGGCGATAGACTTGATTTAATTTTATTTTTTTGAATCCAATTGTTTAATTTGGCAGCAAATGTTCTCGTCTTTTAGCTTTATGTGTTTGATGAGTAGCTTAAAGTTCCATGAAATGATTTTGACTTTTGAGTCCTTTCTTTTTCTGCAAAATTTTCACTCTTACTACTAAAGTCTGATTAAAAAGCAACATTTTTTGGCAATTATTATGGACATAAGTGACATAATTTCTCTGTTCATGTGTACATGCATGTCACAGGTGCCTTTACCTTCAAGACATTGTAATACCTTGAGCCCTTGAACAGAACATAAAAACTACCTCTGTGTTTTCTTGAACTGGAAGAGCCAATTGAGATATGCAACTGATAACTTCAGTGATCTGAGAATCTTTCTTCAGATTTTCCGAAATCCTTTGAAGGGATTTTAATCACAAGTTCAAATCTTTCTTCACAAAAAAAGCTTGATATTCTGGTGGAGAAGGATTAGGGGTGGGGTCATTATCTACCAAGTTTCTAATCGTGCGCTAGTTGACCCTTGGGGTGTTAAGAATATAGTTAAGTAAATTAAAGTGTGCTTCTCTAGCATCTAAGTTGTTGATAATATAATTAAGTAAATTTAAGTGTGCTTTCTCTAACAACTTAAGCTTTTATATTGTTCACACGCTACATGTGGGGATGTGTGTGGTGTTGAGTTTCACTTGGTGGGTGGGAGGCCAATTTGTATCCTTATATCATCCTGGACAATTTTCACTCTTGAGCTAGCGTTTGGGGTTGAGTTAGGCTCAAGGTCCATTTCTTTAACATCGTATCAAAGCCATGCCCATCCCAATCATTATATATCAATGTTTGGCACTATATTATATTGTCTATGCTCTAGATGTCCAGTCCTGGGCGTCGTGGATGTAGAATCCCACGTCGGCTCACTTTGGGAGGTGAGGTCTCTTTTGTATGATCTTGAGAAATTTGTCATTCATGAGCTAGCTTTTGGGGTAGAGTTAGGCCCAAAGTCCATTTCACATGTGGATTTCTCGGGTACAAAATCGATAACAAATCATAGCATGGTGTTCTGGTCACTCTTAAGAGGGATGATATCTTTAAACGAATTGAGCATAATTCTATAGAGAATATTACTTGAAATGGGCCTGTATGAAGCATAATGGACAGAAAAGGTTCATATAGTTGATCGCAACTACTTTGGGATCGAGTATAGGTCTATCTCCATTTGGAAGTAAAGGCCTTAGATTTTTGAGCTTTACTGTGCTCCTGTATTCAGGATATACTTCATATACAAGCTTGCCCTCAGACTGCAACGCCTAAACTTTGACTCGACCAGTCTTCATTGTCCATGTTTGTTCTACTAAAAGTAATCTGGCACTTTGTCAGAACCTGCAGCTATTTCTTTTAGTCAATATTGATGCTTGTAGAAACTTGCCAAAGTGTTCAAATGACTATTCCATTATAATCTACTATCACATCTTATACAAATTTTCTTTTCTCTGTCACAGTTTGTCAGTGGAGAAATATCCTAATAATCGGATGCTTGGACGCCGTGAGATTGTAGATGGAAAAGTACGTTGTTGCTATGAGTAGTTTTTGCATAAGTTGTTACTCCTGCCTCCAGGAAAGTTCTCTTTCTCTAGATTGGCGTTTGCTGATTCATGTATTTGTTCTTGTTTTCAGCCTGGCAAGTATGTGTGGATGTCTTACAAAGAAGTGTATGACATTGTGATAAAAGTAGGAAATTCCATCCGGAGCTGTGGTGTGGATAAGGTGAATTCAGTATATTCAATGTGATATACTTTGCTAAAAGCTTGCTTGACTGTGAGAACAATGCCAACTAATAAGTGCTTATAACTACTTTCTAGTGTTTGACCTGTGTCGTCAAATCCTACAAACGATGCTGCCTTCTTTGTGCTTGTCAAGCTATTCATTTGTTTCCTAGTTCTATTAGGAGCAATGTAAAGCTAGGCTAACTTTTAGGTGCTTTTCAGCTTATGACTGGATTCGAATTCATGCTTTGATATTTTTGTTATTTCTATCAACAAACGATATTTCACTAATTTGTTTGAAGTTAGTGTGTGTTCTCTATCTATATTATACTTCTGTATAGGACTTTTTAGCCAATCTCGTACTGTTATTCCCCTTGATTAGCTGTACTTCCAATCATTGCCTCACTTTCTGTCAATTTGACTTCTGATGTTAGGGAGACAAATGTGGTATCTATGGTGCTAATTGCGCTGAGTGGATAATAAGCATGGAGGTTAGTTTTTCCTGGTCCTCCTATTTTTCATTTTCCTCCTTTTGTCTGTTGATGGTCTTCAAACAGAATTAAGGACTTCAGTTACTAATTTTTTTGGTACTTTATTCATATAATTATTTCCTTGCTGATGAAGAGGCACTTGCCAGTATACAACATTTAATATCTAATATATTGATCATAGTTAGTCTTGGTATCTTTGGCACTCAGATTGTGTATCTTTTTTTCCTTGTTATGCTAAGCTCTCTTTGTTGAATTATTGGCCTTATACTTCAAGTTTAATCAACTACAGTCACTTGTTTTGTATAGAACATATAGCTGAGTATGACAGATAGGAAGAACTACAATTAAAAAGGAAAAAGGTTGTGTATTGTTGAACCTTCTTGAAAGCACTGTGTGGGCTGTTGATCCTTTTTTCTGCTGCATATCATATCGATCTTTGTTCCAGGATATTTTAGAAATTCAAACCTTCTCCTTAATTGTTGTTAGCTCTGATAACGACTTACCAATGCAGGCATGCAATGCTCATGGGCTTTACTGTGTTCCTCTGTATGACACCTTAGGTATGCATTCTTCTCATTTCTTTTGTTCATATTTTCTTTTTTTAATTCATCTTTCTTGGTGTTGCATTTATAGAAGACACCATTTTCATGCAGTCTGACAGCCAAATGACTCATCACCCATTAATCATGCCACGTGGTCTTCTATTTTATGTTATCTGTAGTAGGAGGAACCTCACGCTAGGTAATTTATTTTCTTTGTGTGCTTTAGGTGCTGGTGCAGTGGAATTTATCATTTCCCATGCTGAGGTTACAATGGCTTTTGTCGAAGAGAAAAAACTTCCTGAGGTATGCATATTCAAATTTAAACTTTTGATAGACGGCTGACATGATATTCTGTGACCTCCGACTTTACATGCATGTTCATCCTCATGCCGGATATGTAGAATATACAAAAATACCTTTTAATCTTCTGGTCTTATATGCCACGTGTAAAGTTAGAACTAAAAAGTTGCCAAAAAGGGAAAGAGAAGTTCTTTTTGAAACGAACTAAAAAGGAAAGTAAGAGAAACAAATTGAAACTGGGGAGTAATATTTTGGAGGCTATGGATGTGCTTTCTTACTAGAAGTGTGCTTATCCCTTTTCAGCTTGTGAAAACTCTTCCAAATGTGTCAACGTACTTGAAGAGTAAGTCGATTGTAAATTCATTCCTTATTTCAGAGTGTGATACATGAAATGATGGCATTAATAAATTGTTTCCTGTTCATAATCACCAGCTATTGTGAGTTTCGGAAAGGTCACTCCTCAACAGAAGGAAGAGGTTGAAAAGTTTGGGGTGGTTCTATACTCCTGGGATGAGTTTCTGCAATTGGTAAGACTTGTCTTTGTTTTTCTGTATTTCTTATCGCATTTGTCTGGTGGTTTGTTAGAAGAAGAAGATATCTTCTTTCTATTGTAGTATTTATTTTAGCTTGTAGTGTGCAGCCAATGATATTATGAGAAATAGCTATTTGTCCACACTTTTGAATAAGTCTGTAGCATTGACATTTACATGGAATGATCAGCTGAGCAAACAAAAACGGAACTGTTTATATGCCCTTTGAACTAAAGCTCAAACTCAATGTGCAGGGAAGCGAGAAACAGTTTGATCTTCCAGTGAAAAAGAAAGAAGACATTTGTACAATAATGTATACTAGTGGAACGACTGGAGACCCCAAAGGTGTCTTGATTTCAAATACTAGCATTGTTACTCTTATAGCTGGAGTAAAGCGGCTGCTTGAGAGTGTGAATGAGTCGGTAATGAATTTATTGCTCTTCATTTTCATGCCTTTTGACATAAAGCATAGGTGTGGTATAGGCTTTATCATCTAATCTTTCTACGTTGCAGTTGACAGTAGATGACGTGTATCTTTCGTATCTTCCCCTGGCACATATCTTTGATCGAGTGATTGAAGAGTGTTTCATTAATCATGGCGCCTCAATAGGATTTTGGCGAGGGGTAAGTTGTTGAGATCTTCAGCTTAATCATTGTAGAGCTTATACTTATGCAATCCTAATCATGCCTATAGGATGTAAAGTTACTAACCGAAGATATTGGAGAGCTGAAACCAACTATCTTCTGTGCTGTACCTCGGGTACTAGACAGAATATATTCAGGTAATATCTTAGCAGTCCTGATACTTGTGCATCTGTCAAACCTTTTCTCCTGATCGCTAATCTTGGTGTACCTTGGACCAAGTACTCTCTAGTTCTTGTTGAAATGCTGCGCGTGTTCTTAACATTTTTGTTTAAACATTTTCAGGTTTGCAACAGAGAATTTCTTCTGGCGGTCTGCTAAAAAGCACCTTGTTCAATCTTGCCTATTCCTAGTAAGTGATGTTCCATGTCAAATTAAGTAGTATATGGCACAAGCATCCGTAAGCCAACTATTAACTCTTTTCTTATCGGAAATGAAACAAAAAAGCTAACCTTCCAACTTTCTAACTAAGCTTCTCTCAACTATGCGGCTATATGCTGGCAGTTCTCAATTCTCACCAAGGGATTTATGCTTCTAATTTCCGCTCCTTTTTTTAATTATCAAGATACACTTTGTTTTGGTCCATCGGTAAATCATGGCATTATCCCCTAAACTGATTTTCTTTTCTCCTCCAATTTTTCAGATTTAATGTACTAAGTTTTCTGGATAATTAGCTGAAACTAATATTAAAAAATCTATTAGTATAAACTAAAACTAATTTTTTTATTTTCTCCTCCAATTCAGTATAATAACTCAAATATTTCACTCGGAAAGCCAACCAGGCTTGTTAACATTGGATGGAGGAAATCATATGCTGATCGAAAAATTGCTTTTCGTACTGGAATTTAAACTATATTTTTCCCCATGCTCTGGGCTACTGTATATTGGAGAACTGTGGTTGTGGTTTTTTGTTTAGCATAAAAATTAAATTTTAGTTTGAATTATTTTTAGTGAGTCTGTTACCTAAATATTTGGAATTCTACAGCAAACACCACAATTTGAAGAAGGGGCAAAGCCACTTTGAAGCTTCTCCGCTTGCTGACAAAGTCGTTTTCAGTAAGGTGTTGCAAATGCCCTTGGAGTAGCTCGCAAATCCATTTTTACATTTCTTTTTTTCCATCTTAGCAGTTAGTCCGTTACTCGTGTTGTTTTGTTGCTAAGGTAAAAGAAGGGTTAGGAGGCAAAGTACGCCTTATATTGTCTGGAGCAGCACCTCTTGCATCTCATGTGGAAGCTTTTTTGCGAGTTGTGGGATGTTGTCACGTTCTTCAAGGATATGGTATCCCATTCTTTTTCTTCATCTTAAAAGTTCAGTGCCCTTGATCTGCTTATAGTTCTTTCTGTTTGACCCTACACTTCATGTATTGTGATCAAACCTCGCCCCCCAACCCCAGCCGCCACCCCAAAAAATGAAGAAAGAAATAGGAAGTCAAGATAGTAAATATCCAACAACAACATACCGAGTGCAATCCCACATGTGGAGTTTGGGGAGGATCGTATGTACGCAGACCTTACCCCTACCTTTATGGAGTTAGAGACTCTCTTTTCAATAGACCGTCTTCTCAAAGGAAAAGAAGAATTCAAAGCATGAGTTTTAAAAAAAAAAGATGAAAAAGAAAACAATACAAATTAAATAGAGCAACAGATGATTAAAAACACGGAAGAACAACGTAACTATGTGATGCCTAAATAATACTTCCTCTGTCCCATTTTATGTGACACCGAATGTCACCTTACTCTAATTGGAAACAATTTGGCTTTAAAATTTCCTTTTTACTCTTAATGAAATGAATCTCAACCACACAAATTTCTCATAATGATTTTAGACCACAAATTTCAGAAGTCTTTACTTTTTTTCTTAAACACCGTGCCAAGTCAAAGGGTACCACATAAAAAATGGGACGGAGGGAGTATTACGAATAGGAGAAAAGGAGAGAAGGCTAACCCCCTACGTCCCCTCATGAAGTGCGACAACACTTAGCTATTGACATCTTACTAACCTTCTACCCTAATTCTCGACTTTCCTATCTAGGTTCATGTTCTTAGGAAGACAGTAAATATCCATTTACCTATAATTATCAACTTATACTAGACACTTCATTCATGTTCCCTCCAAATGTTGTCTTTCAAGATATTACGAGTTTAGTTGAAATATGAACATGGAAATTGTTGGGTATTAGCTTATATCTCAAGTGAAGATGGTAGAACGTAAAAGCATATCTTTATAGAAATTGATTGATGGTAGTATCTCGTAAGTCTTCGCTAATGACTAATGAGCCATATAATGAACATATTCGTTTCTTCTCTTATATAGGTTTGACTGAAACATGTGCTGGTACATTTGTGTCATTACCAAACCACTATGATATGCTTGGTACGGTTGGTCCCCCAGTCCCCAATGTGGATGTGTGCCTGGAGTCCGTCCCTGAAATGTCATATGATGCTTTGTCAAGCACGCCGTGTGGAGAAGTATGCGTGAGGGGGGACACTCTTTTTTCAGGTTATTTCAAGCGTGAGGACCTAACAAGAGAAGTCCTGATTGATGGATGGTTCCACACAGGTTTGTTTTTTCTAGTTGAATTTGAAATGATAACCTCTGCTTGCCGGATACTTCTTCCGTTTCAATTTGTTTGTCTTACTTTCCTTGTTGTGTCAAAGCCGAAACCAGACAAACAAATCGAATTTGAGGGAGTAGAATTTAAATGGACCTTATTTCTAACAAATCTTTGTTCAGGCGATATTGGCGAATGGCAACCTAATGGTAGCTTGAAAATAATTGACCGCAAGAAGAACATTTTCAAGCTATCACAAGGTGAATATGTTGCCGTTGAAAATTTGGAGAATATATACGGCAATAACCCTGTTATTGACTCGGTATGTATCTACTTTTGATGAACTGGCCTCTTAGTTAATTGCAAAAAAATGGGTCCGTTTGTGCAATTTTTGCTTTCATGGAACAGTTTTCATCTTTTATGTCTATCGTGTATGGTCCAGCTTGACCGAAAAATAATGCTTTTAGCAAACTACTGATGGTACTGGTATTCGATACTCTGATAACTAGTGACGTATAGTCTATTTGTGTTGGACATGGAAGTGGACTCATTTTTTTTTTTCTACATCAACTCCAGATATGGATATATGGAAACAGTTTCGAGTCTTTCCTTGTTGCTGTTATTAACCCAAACCAACAAGCAATTGAACAATGGGCCGAACATAATGGCGTATCTGGGGATTTTGCTTCCCTATGTGAAAATCCAAAAGTGAGAGAATACATACTTGGGGAGCTCTCAAAAACTGGAAAAGAAAAGAAGGTTAGTTCTCCTTGTTGTTGCTGCTTTACATGTTGTAGTTTTTGAGAAAGCACATGAAAAAGAAGCGGCACATCCTATTGAGTTATAAACGCGATCAACTTTTTGCAGCTGAAGGGCTTTGAGTTCATAAAAGCAATACACCTTGATCCTCAGCCATTTGACATGGAACGAGACCTTCTAACTCCGACGTTCAAGAAGAAAAGACCCCAGTTGTTTAAATACTACAAGGTAATTTCTCTTTAACGTGCTGGTGTTTATTCCATATCATTTTGCTAGAATATGACTTAACTGGACGGGGTCAATGGGCAATCAAGAAGGCCCCTGGCCGAGGCTGGTGACCTCCATTGCACTTGGAAGCGGTACCAGCCTAAAGTCAGCTCAAGTGGTCGAGCCTGTCATAATCTATTTGTGGTTGGGAGGCCTGCGTACGCGTGGAGCCTATCCAATCTTTAACCCAAAAATTTTCTAGAATGTTATCTCGGGAGGAGTGCCAGTCTAAGTGCGGCCCAAGTGGTTGAGCCTAAATTATAATTCGTGTTTGTTTACATGTTCTTGGCTGATTTAATTTAACCATTGTGCAGGACGTGATTGACAACATGTACAAGGGTACCAAATGAACCTAACACAGCTGAATTTATCTTGTCTCCTTTAACATTCCAATCTTTCAACCTTAATTTATCTTTTTCTTTTGTTTCTGTTTTTGTACTGTACATAAAGTTGTTTTATCAATTTGGGTTTGAGTATAATACAAGTTAATTTATTTATTTTCTGTTCAGTATCATTTATTTATATAGCTAAAAAAATGCCCACATCATGGTTTAAAAGGGAAAAAAAAATTGAAGCATTAATGGTTTCTATCAAATACTCCTTCCGTCCTATATTTTAGGTGGACATTGTTTAACCTTACATGAAATTTTTTTGAAACTTGTGATTTAAAATAATCTTTAGATATTTGTTTGGTTATAAATCATTTTATTAAAGATAGATAAAAAATTAAGTTAAAATATTTCATTGGATGCCACGTAAAATGAAATAGAGTACTAAGATCAGATTTACCTGCGTCATGGCTCAAAGCACTAGTGTTTCTTGATACCTTGCTTCAATTGCTTTTCTTTTGAATTATTGAAAACTACCTCTCTACTCCAGAAAGGTGAACATACTTAACTAGACTCTCTATTTATGAAATTACACCGAGGAGCATGTATATATAATTAATAGAATTTTTCGTCTGTACGCATTGCACAGAAGGATAGATAATGAACCTAATCATTCTTGTACCGTTTCATATACAATTTAACTGTGATCACCAAAAATAATGCAACACGATAGAAGAATTCGCTCTGCCTCGTAAGATCCTCGAAACATGAAATTTCTTTTACTTCTGCAAATTCGGAAATGCACAATCTCAAAAGAAAGAAGACATTTCTGGGCTTGTAAACATTATAAATAATGTCACCAGAATGACCAGAAAACGCCAAATACAACAGAAAACTACAAAGATAACCATAATGATAGCTCAAGAAAATACAGGTTGACAAAAACATAGGCATTATACAAAAACATCTAGTCTTGAAGGTTCCCATGCAGTACCAGCACTGGAGAGCTTTAGGACAATCATAGGAAATCTTGTCTTGTATTTCGAAAGGTTTGGTAATTAATCCAGGAATCAACTGAGCTTTGCAAAGATCAGAAGTGCAGCAACGCACATCAAGAAGTGCTCCAAAGTTTTGCATAAGGCCATTGGTCACAACCAGATGTTGTCTTAACGGATGAACAAGCCGTTATCATTCTGAGTTATGCTCTGCATCATTTGAAAAAGAAATATTAGAATTTTGACATTGAAAAAGAAACTCAACTAAGATATGTAGGTGATAAAATACATACATGAGATGAATCCAAGAAATTCTCCCCATTATTTGCCAACTCACGAGGTATCTGATCGACATTGTCTCTGGAAATAGAGGCAGAGTCAAACCTCATTGCAAGTAGTTCTTCGTTGGTGTACTTCAATCTTTGATCTAGTTTCGAATTATCAAGAAAAGGAATGTCAGACAGGGCAGAGAATAGGGTATTTTTAGACCAACATAAGTTTGATAATGCCTCACCAAGAAAAATGTCTCTGCAAGTAGATCTACGGGGAGATGTTGACGGCCCTCCCTTCTTGTTTTTGTATAGTTTGGTCCATGGTGTCACTTGGGACAACGGTGAGCTAACAGATAACCTTTTCACCGATGCAATACTAAGAAGATCATGCCTTACTTCCATTTGAGGATGCCTTTGCTGAAATGACAACAGCGCATCCTCTGTCATCAGCCAACAACCCCTGAGATCAAGAATCCTCATAGTTGGTGGAGGGTTGAATTCATCGAGCCCGGCATTAGTGAGCACACCATCACGAAGCCCCAGGGTTACCAAGCTTCTAATAGACGACAACTGATGCAAAGTGGTATCAGCAAGGGAACCACTCCGTAAAAATAAACAGCTCAACTTACGAAAGCTTGGCAAAGGAGCCAAAGCTGAATCATTGATTCGAGTCTCCTCCAAATCCAATCTCTCCAAATGATCAAGACTAGACAACCCAGACAGTGACGAAACACAATTAGAATCAGGGTCCACACCATCGGAAATACCTGATATTGTGGTAGATTACACTACAATGTAAGTTAAGAGAGAAGAAACAAATGTTATTCTAACCCTACAGGAAAAAGATCTCCCTCAATAGGCAACTGCATTGCTACTTCAAGTTCCACTCTACTTAATCTTTGGTTGGATAAGGCATAAAATGCATCCGTCTACTATTGCATCTCTGAAAATTAATTTCAAGTTCAACTTAGATCTTATTTTAAAAGGTTTTAACCACAAAGTTGAAATCCTGCAATACATCGATTACTTCCCCAAAAGTTACTTGTTCAAATTACCAGGGTCTGTTCATCTTGTAATAGTCTAGACTAGAGTGTGGGATACGCATTGATATCATAGAGTTGTCTTCAAGTATTTAAGCATCCTCTACACCTATCTAGATTCCAATGACGGAGAACTTGAGGACCACAAAAAAATTAAATTAAAAGTACAGAAAATCTCGAGGAGAAGAACATATCATACCTCTGATATTTGTACCACTCATATTGACACATTTAAGCAAAGGCATGGTGATCATGAAGGGGATAGCAGAATCGTTAATGGCCGTGTAAGATAACAATAAAGTTTCAAGATTGGGAACACAACCAGCTAAGGTTCCCAGTCCTGCAGAGCTTAATTTTGTCCAGCTGAGATTTAGATGACGTAAATTTTGACCTATAAATGCAATGTGTTCAACTGACTCATCTCCCACAGATGTACCACTGAGATCTAAATCTGATATCATTCTCATGTATGGCAAAAAGCAGTACGAATTAAGAGATGAATTGGAAAGATCCAGAAGAGAGAGGGAAGATGTTTCAAGGTGTAGGAAAGCTTCAGAGACATCTCTTATGGTTGCTCCAGACAGAATAAGCTTTGTAAGAAGAGCTTTCTGTCCTCCTCCTTCAAATAAAGAATGTATGGTGCAATTGCTCATGTTTAAGCATGCAAGAGAAGGAAGATCCGGTAACATAGTGACCTTGGTCCAGGCCAAATTCAGATAACTCAATCTTGGGAACCATTTAAGATGAGATGCTCCTTTGTTTGATACTTCACTCCCCCAAAGATCCAAATGTTGCAGCTTCTTGAGAACCTTCCAGAACCATAAAACGCGTCATTGGTCTTCAAAAAGTTCAAACATTCTAGATAAGTAATGGACGACATGATTTTTCAAAAAAAACCAATTAGTAACAGTTTTGTCCAGTGGGGTACGCTAAGCTTAAAGCATCTTTTGTCACCATGTGCTTTTCTGAAACCAAGGAAAAAGTAAATCAAAGAAGGAAAGCTATGTTGTATCCTCTTATTTGGTTTTAAAGGAAAGAGGAAACTGTTAGCTAATTTCTTGCAAAATCAAAAGAAGTGCTCCCAAATGGTAAGCAATCTCACTCCTCTGCTACTAATTTGTTTTTCTTTTTACCTTTTCGGCAAATCAATGAAGAGAAGCACATGTCAAGCTCTTCCTCCATTTCTTTTCCTTGATTCAATCAAAAAGAGAAGCGGAAAATTTCAAGCTTCCCCTCCTTTTCTTTTCCCTGATTTTCAAACAAAGATCTAGTTCGTGGACGGGCAATAAATGCGGCGAGTAATGCTGGATATCTATAATAAATATGCATATGTGTTCTCTTTGGAAAGGATACAAAACATAGAATAAAGAGAAATAAGGCCTGGCACAGTGCTAACTCTCAACCTAACACTCCCAAGGTTAAAGAGAAGTATGGCTTTAATCCACTGTAAGGAAAGGGTGGGGGAGAAGAAAGACAAGATATTAAAGACATGTGAACAATAGATGATATACCTTAAGTTTACACAGAGCCGAATCAGATACTGGCAGGCCTCCCAAATCTAACAAAGATAAGTTGGTTAACGAAGTCAAGAGTACCACACCATCAGCTGTGACACCTGTTTCTGCAATCCACAACTTTTCCAAAATAGGGATGGTTGTTAGATGTCCAACTCCAGCATCAGTAATCTTTGGGCACCTGGAGAGGTCAAGCTCCTTTAAGCTTGCCATTCCTGATTAAAACAAAAATATACCTCTATAAGTAAAAAAATATAAGTGCCTTAATTAATTGTGAACCACATTTAAAAACCAAAGAAATAACAGGTCTAGAGGAGAATATAACAGAAACTTAGCTAGGTTAGTCACATTTATCAAAAGAATATTGGAGGTTAAATAAAAGGTTACCTGTAATAGCCCAAATCGCTGAATTGTTAATTTTGTTACAATCTGATAAATTTAGAGAATGCAAGTGGTCAAAAGCACCTATATATGCCATCCATTCTGCATCCACATAACTCGCTCCCCTTAAGTCGATCCCATCGACACAAAATTTAAACACTCTAGACAAGAAAATATGTATCAGATTCTAAAGTACAAACTGTAAGAATGCAACACATGGAAGAAAGTAGTCCTTATAGCTAAAGCAGACAAAAATTTATGATGTTACACTATTGTAGAATTTAGTAAAATTATGGGAAAACATCAGCTTTACACTCAAAAAAGCTAAGACGATTCTCAGATATTAGATGATAGTACCATAATTTTTGCCTCACAGAAGTTTCACATTAGGAATCTCATTTCACTAAGAAAGAAATACAGTTGACCCACAACACACACCACTCACCCTCGCTGCACCAGAGAAAATATATAAGAGAAACAAAGATGAATCTTAAGCCTTCTTGATATTGGAGCTAGATAGCATTAACAAAAGTATTGATCTATTAAGATCCAAAAAAACAGCAGCGCAGTTTCAAGGATGTGAAGAACATTTTAAAAACACAACCAATATCCTTCATATATATGAGTCTTTTTGCTTAGGCCAATGCAAATATGGTGCTTTATGATACCCAACCACCAGTGACAGATTCAGGATTTTTAGCTCATGGATGTTCACTTCTTCTAATATAAAGTTAGTACAAATCACATTTTTATAAGTGCACAACTTTTTAAACATGGTAATTAAGAAAGCTAATTAGAAAAATTATAATTAATGTAACCACAATTTTTTGGAAAAAAATAATCACTTTTTGAAAAAAAAAAAAAAGTAAATAACTTGCCAAAATTTTCTCTAGAAAAATAAGAAATGTGATTGGACGCTGATCTTTTTCTCTATCCACGTCACAGGAAATTAAAACTAAAAGTTAAGTAAACAAAGAAAGTTTAAAATAAAAAAGAACACGGAAAACAGTTAAAGAATACTGCCTTCGAACCCTTACTTCCCCCTATATACTGCCTTCGAACAAGCCACTGACTGAAGCACTCATCAGGCTTCTGGTTCACTGGGTGCGATTGTGTTCATAATATATTTTTTGGGCAGTTTTTATATAGATATAAATAGTTTTCCTCAGGATTAATAGGTGCTTGAGCACCCGGTAGGCAGTACGTGGGTCCGCCCCTGCCAGCCACCACATAAAGCAATTATAAGCTTTTTATAAACTTAGCCTCTATGGTTGGAAGCAGAGGCGGATCCAAGATTTACACTTTATTTGTTCAATTTTAAGATTACTAGCATCAAACCCATTATATTTCTTAAGTTATGAGCTCATATCTACTATTTATTGCAATATTAGTAATTTTTTACCCGCAAATTTATGCTCCACCTCAAAAGCTAACCGAACTCCTAACTATAATGCTACGTGCATCTCTAGTCGGAGGTCATATAACAAAAAAGACTAACCAAAATATCAAGCAATTCAACTCTTTCACTTGCATCTATACACTCACAATATTTCTGTTCTCCCATTTTCTTCATTAATTTCTGTCACATGCCAATTGTTCGTCAATTATCTACACACAAAATGCCATTTTCCCTTTTAAACTATCTACACACTATATCATCAATGCCATTTTCCCTTTAAAACTATCTACGCACTAAATCATCAATGCCATTTTCCCTTTAAAACTATCAATCTCACCAAATGTGTGAAATCAAACTATGCACATATTGATTTTGACTTTGCAAACAATTTTATGCAGTATCAGGAATTTCAAAAACCATAAGATTATTTTTCCTCAATTCACATTAATATTACACATTGAGCTCTTCCATAACTGCTAGATCATGAAAATCACATTTATTATTAATTTCATGACAGTGACAAATTAGAGTAATTAAGTATACTGAACAATCGAAAATCTAAAATCCGATGCTAATTACGAACAACCAATTGTAATTTCAGGACAATGCATAATTTAATGTAAGCATACAGAAAAAACGTAAAAGAATAAAGTCGTAATTAGGATATACTCGAGTAGAGACGGGAAGAGGAGACGGCGGCGAAGAAGGCGGTGAAGAAGAGCTTCGGCGAGGTGAGAAGGCATGATTTCCAGTGTCCGCCGTTGTCTCCTCCATGCTTCGACGGCTTCAGGGCTCTTCGTCGCCGATTCCATGCACATCTCAACCAGTGGACTATCCATTTTTCAGATCGGA
>DF357444.1:153756-167240 GCA_000787875.1 Solanum virginianum | reverse complement strand
TGTAGAGATAACCTTATATATATACACATTTATATCCAACCAACTCTTGCCAAGTGTATCACATTTGGTCCAATTGGAACCCAACAAATTTTAAGTAGGTCCCACAAAAAAATCTTCTAGAACCAACTTTCAAGAATTTCACTTTGGTCCCAAACTTTTCAAATATACCACTTTGGTCCTAAACTTTCCAATAATGTCACTTTGATCCCAAGTGTCCGTAATTGTTCCAATACACAAAATGCGGGTTCTAACATCTTCTTTATGCATAAAAGCATTTGTGTATTTATATGTGTATTTGTGTATCTATGGCTGAAGAGTGAGTAGCTTTTAAGCAATATATCAGTGTAAGAGTGTATGTATGTATTTGTGTATGTATGCTAGATGAATAAGCAACTTTGACAAGATATATACATATATGTATCTGTTAGTTTGTCAAGATTTTAGGTCTTGATTCTCTTTTCATATTTGACACTTCTTAGAACAATCTCACTGAAAAAATTTATATATCACATTATAAAATAGATACACATTGGTATAAAAGGTAATATAAAACACATACATACATGTACTTGTGTATCCGATAGATGAATAGTACTTAGAATTAAAATTATGAAACATAGACACAATAGGAAGAGGGACGAAAGAAGGAGAGAGTGAAGCAAGATATGAAAAAGAAGAAAGAGAGTGGAACACTTTTAAGTGAGACTGTATCTTAGATACAATCTCTATGCAAAAGAAATAAGTTGTATATGACTATACCTTGAAATTATTGAAAGTGTCATTGACTATAGTAATACAAGGGTATACTATCATATTTTGTGATTTTTGTAATTTCAAATTCAATAATATATATGACTAATCATAAGCCACATGACTTTTTTTAAATACAAATAATTTAGGGGGTTAGGATAAATCGAGTTTAAAATATTTTTAAATCAAAAAATAAGAATATATGTGAATTATTTTCTATATATTAATGGATATAATTATTTAATCTATTTTTCTGTTTGTTCAGTAATAAATCTGTCTATTCAAAATAATATGGATCCACATGAGAACCAATACGGATCCAAATGAGAACCAATGGTGTTCAAAAAATCACTGGCAGTGATGTGGATCCTCTGATTTTTATAGACAATTAGTAAGTAGAACACTATAATTAACATTAAAATCAAAGTGATAATTATTAAAGAAAAAGGTTTGATAATATCCACTACCTTGTGAAATAGATTCTATTAAAAATTTTGATCAAATCCAAGAAAGACAAAAAATAATAATGAAAACTATGTGTCCATAATTCACAATAGATTTTTACAGACCAAATATATCAAAATTTTCATTTTTATAACAACAACAAAAGTGTTATTTTGTTTTGTACTGCAAATCTAGATATGTACTATGATTAATCAAGGTTTTCGATTCTATAATAAACTGAACTATAAAAATTGAAGATTTTTAATATTTAAAATCAATATAAATTACATGAATTAATCTACATTCATCAATTCCCATAATATACATGTATAATACAATCAAAAGTCACAACCATTCAAATGCAATATAGGCACCTTTTCAATTTTTCCTTAAAAAAAATTCTAAGAACAATAAGATATTAAAGACAGTAATTAATCTAGGTTTGGTTGAAAATAATAATTCTTTAATGAAAAAATTACTTAGAATTTAAGGCCAAGTTATAAAAGAAAACATGATGTGCTTAAATGAAATTAGTTCAAAGACAAGATTTGTCCACGTCTCGTTATCCAAATTCAATTAAACAAGCTAAGAAGCAAAACAATACAACGAATCGATCAAGCTTAGAAGTAATTTTACATGGTTACAAAGATAGTAAAACGTTAAACACATGATCAATATACTACTACTTTACATCAATGTTTATGGTATATGAGAAATGATTTTGTTAGGCTATTTATAATTTATTATCTTTTAATTTTATATTCTTGATTTTTATTTTTATTCCTAAAATATCTTTAGTTTTAGAGATGTGAAAATGTCATACATGGAAAAAAAATCGCAATTCCTCTGTTAAGAATCACTAAAATATCTAAAGCCCTAATATATAGGCCAACAAATTGTATTGTAAGAAGAAAAATTTTAAATCGATCTATCAAATTAAAAATGAAGTCATACAGATTAAAAAGTAATTAAACAATGCAAATTAATTGAAATGAAACATTTATTCAAATAGAGTACGAATAAGAATCACATCCCAAATTAAAACATCCTAATATATATTTGATCAGATTCTTGCTAGTTTATTTGATCCTAATCCTGCTGATCAATCCTATTCCTATCTATCAGAACTTGTTATTATTGTAAATAAAAGAAACATAATCAAAGATGAACTAGTTCCTAATAAACATGATTCATTACTTCTCCTAGCTTTACTACTCCTCTTCCTCTGGTGATGGTATTGGGAGATTCAAATCTGGCACTCGATACACAGGTTTGGTAGGAGCGAGAGTAGCAGGAGCAGGAGCATTGAGATCAGGGATATGGTAGGGCCTTTGAGGTGATGGTAACGGTAGTAGTTGTAATGATGATTGTTGTAGAGGTGATGGTGGTAGTAGTAATGGTGGTAGTAGTAATGGTGGAGATTATGGTGGTAGAGATGGTGGCGATGGTGGTGGTAGTTGTGATGGTGGTGGTGGTCATAGTGGTTGAGGTGGTACTGGTGGTAGTAGTGGTGATTGTACTAATCGTATTGGTGGTAATAGTATTGGTAATTGTAATAGTGATAGTGGTGGTGATGGTAGTGATAGCAGCAGTGATGATAGTGGTATTAATGGTCGTTATGGTGGTCAGAATGGTGATAATAGTGATGATTGTATTGGCGATAGTGGTCATAGTGGTGATAGTAGTGGAGATGGTAGTAGTAGTAGTGGTGTTAGTTATGCTGGTGGTTGTGATTGTGATAGTAGCAATGGTGCTGGGGTAGTGAACATAGTTGTGATGATAGTGATAGTAGTGGTGATTGTAGTGGCGATAGTGGTTGTAGTGGCGATAGTGGTTGTAGTGGCGATAGTGATGGTACTGGTGGTAGTGATACCGATGGTGACAGTGATACCGATGGTGACAGAGATGGTAGTAGTGGTGCTAGGGATAGTGAAGGTGGTAGCACAGGATCACCAACAACAATAGCTTCCTTGTTAGGAGTAGTAGAAACTTGAGGAGCAAATGGAACACTCAAAAATTTCGGTTAAGAAGGCATATGTACAAATAAGGATTCCAATGTATCAAATACATTTTTACATATATAACAGGTTTGAAAACTCACCAGTATCTGTGGAGGTTCTGGTGTTGGCATTGGTGCTTATGCCAGTTCAACATTGGGTCTCATGCTTCGGTCCTCAAAAGTTCCTTCACCCGTATTAAGTATGCTTATGCTCTTTTTAGAAGGAATATTAGGATCATTCAATGAGCAGGTGGGGTTGTTGCTCCCGGAAACCCTTAAAATGGGATATGGAGCAATCATAGAAGGGTTTCCAACAACATAAGTCCAGAATTCAAAAATAGTATTAGCACTTGCAGAGGATGAGATTCCTAAAGCACCAACATTTACACTGAAATTGCTATCAATTCCAATGCTAGGAGTTGGTGGAGTCTCGCTAACACAAGGAGAGGAAGGGGCAGGGGAAGAGGGAAACTCAAGAGGAGGAGGAGGGGATTCAAGGTTTTTAAGGACACTCTCATCCTCAGATTTCACCATTTTCAATAAAGAGAGAAGTAGGAACTTGGTAGATATAGTCCTTAGTGATGTATTATATAAAGTGAGAGGGTTAGACAGAAACTCAACGTTTGGATTTTTTCACTTCCTTCCCACCAATAGTGTCAGTCCACAATTGTCTTATGAGATATTAATCAAATTTAATTTCCTTTTTGGTAAGTGAATAAAGTTTAGTCCATATAAATATAATTTTGATGCATTTACTATAGCTTTTTCAAATTTTATCAATAATACAACTTTGACTATTTTTTTAAAAAATGGTAAAAGATATCCTTAAACTATATAAAATTGAACAAAAATGCTATTAGTTAATAGTTTGATCCAAATATATTTCCGTAAATTGTTTGGTCTGGAATGGGCTAAAATACGAGTTATAAGCAATGTGTTCAATTTTATGTGTATTTGAATTGGGATAGACATTAATTAGATATTTTCTATTTATTTATAATTACTTTTTAGATTTGTTATTATGTTATTAAATTGAATCAAACTATATATGAGCATATAATTACATTAATTCTATCATAATTAAGGTATTAATGGAGATATGAGTCAAATAACAATTCTTTTGAAACACTTATTCATGATGAAGCTTGAGCAAATTTTTGTGAGACTTGTTTAAATTCATTTTATATAGTTAATTAAATTTAATTAGATATAATCTGATTGTGATTTTAAGGCCTCGACCCCCAAAACTCTAGGTAATCATAACTCTATAAGAGCGAGGCCTGAAACCCCCTTTACCAAGAAAATCAAACTTTGTAAGAATGAGGCCACAAATACCTATACTGTCACATAAATGACCGAATGAGGTGCCAAACTAATAACTTCCTTCTTAGGGGTCTAATAATCACCAAGAATTTCTTTCTAAACTGTCCTAAGTCCACAATAACATAAAACCTGTACAAGGCCTTACTGCCATAAAGAATGATTTTAGCTCTACTGAAGTTTCTAAAGAAACTGAGACAAGACTATCAAGAGGTTTGGGGCATCAATGTATTGCGATAGTCAGAAAGGTGCAAGGAGATTATGAATAAAGGCTCTCACAAGTGCACATGTACTGCCCAGATAAGACCCAGCTACAAACTCTAGTCCGCTATACCATTTTACAAGGATCTACACCCATTGGGATGATGCCGGGACATCTAAGACAAGTTATTTATCCTAAACTAAGGCCAATGTGTGACACTAACCGATAATAAGAAAGTAAATAATAAATTAGGAAGGATACCAAGTATCAACAATAGTAACATACCTAAAATAACCCTAGTATGTGCTATGTTGGGCGTTATACTGTGTTATGATATTTGATAGGGATTTGAAAATTTCGCAACTTTCTGGTGTTATGGCGCCATTGATGGGCGGGAGACAAAAGAAACCCAAACATGCTTCAATTACTAAGGCTCACAAAAGCTACCTAGCTCCCACCATTCTAACAATTAGAAATGCTTAGCAGGAATCAAGATTCTATGGGTAAAACAACACTACTATCTATAGAGCAAGATAACAAGATGTACTATGAGTTCACTACTACCTGAAAATATCACTTAGGCCTATAACTTGAATTCTAACTCTTGAATAAGTAACTAACTGCCCAACCCAAATTCCAATCAATTCAACATGAATTTACACTAGCCAGCTCAATCTGAAGAAAGGAAAATTGTAACCTACGTATAGGCTGATCACGTGTGCTCCACCTCACTTCGCTAGACCCTTCCCCTTCCGAATGGCCTTCGAATGTTGCCACACTTCCAAAAATAAACTCACAATGTCACAATGATCATTTGGATACTAAAAATGCTAGAAATGAAGATGAACCAGTTTTGAAGCCTAAAACAAGAAATATGGGAGCAGCATCTAAAACTTTTGCATTGACCCCAAAAATGAGTCTAAAATAACATTCCTAGCTACATTAGAATTGCAGTAACTAAATTTGGGTAGAAAATCATTGGAACGAACAAATAAATGGAAAAATCATATATTAAACTAAAATTTCAAGAAGTCCTGGTGTTAAAATTACGAATAATAAGCCCCAAATTCAAAGCTGAACCACCCCACAACTGTTAGAACCCGCATTTTGTGCATTGGAGTAATTAAAAAAAATTTGAGACCAAAGTAGTAATATTAGAAAACTTAGGATCAAAGTAGTATTATTAGAAAGTTTGGGACCCAAGTGAAATTTTTAAAAGTTTGGGTCTTGAAGATATTTTGGTAGGGCCACTTGACTTTGTGTTAATTTCTAATGGACTAAGTGTGGTGTGGGCCATGCACACTTGGTCTAATTTTGCCTTATATATACAAGCTAAACATTATGTTTCTCTTATCAACTTAAGACTTAACAAAAGTAAGAAGGAAAAGAAGCAACATTCGAGAACATTTATGAGAAGTCTCGGCCTAGCACTAAGGAAAGTGAAATTTATTTTTCATCACTTTAAAATTATTTTGATGGTATAAACCTACTATTTTGAGTCTTCTAAGCAACTTGGAGTAGTGATTGAAGCAAGAAAACATTTGGTTGCTTACTTTTGGAACCCTAAGTCAATTGAAGGGTTGAAGTGATAAGACTTTGGACGTCCCGAAGCATAGTTGGATTGGGTTTGCATTTGGATTAGTTTGGACAAGTGTTTGAGCTACGTAAAGCATTCTGTTCTTTGGCATGACTTAGTTAACATAGAAAATGATATGAGTCTCGAAAGATCCCCTTTCCTTACAATTCGGGCTTAAATATATCTTATGTTCGTTCTTTGATATTTTTATGAAAATTAGTCATACCCTTAACTCTTGTGTTTTTTTTTAAGTTCATAAATTTTTGATATGACGTATGTTCGTTCGTTGGCGTTCGTATGAAAATTTGTCATATTCTTGACTTGTAGGTCTTTGACGTTCGTAAATTGTAATAATATGTAAAAATTGGATAAGTTTGAAAGAATTTATTCTTTAATATTTTTAAAAGTGTAAATGGTTGTAACTTTTGATGGAAAGCTCGAATTGCTTTGAACTCAGTTTTGACATGCCTCATAGGAATTTGTACGATCTAGGTTATGTATGTTCCTTCTAAGTCTGGCTAGTTCGGGTTTTCATCGGTCGTGGGACCTGCGACACCCTTCTAGGCAAATCTTGGTAATTTTGAAAGAATTTGGAATAAATAATATTTAGATTTTGAATATGAATATTTTACTTATCTTTTGGATTTATAATAATGATTTTTGATTGCATATGATTACGCATGACTCTGCTCGTGCTTATTATGATATATATATGTACTCCAGTGGTATGCTGTGTTTGGTGTTGTGCCGTGATTAGGCATACGCTATGTTTGGTATTGTGCTGTGATTGGGCATATGCTGTGTTTGGAGTTGTGCTGTGATTGGGCATATGCTGTGTTTGACATTATGCTGTGATTAGGCGTAGGCTATGTTGGGCGTTATACTGTGTTATGATATTTGATAGGGATTTGAAAATTTCGCAACTTTCTGGTGTTATGGCGCCATTGATGGGCGGGAGACCATATTTCTCGTGCCTATATATGATTCGTATTTTAGAAAGTAAATATATTGTAATTTTGGATGTACACCTTATATTTTGGAAAGTAAGCATTTTGATGTTTTGGATATGCCTTTGACTTTCTTACTTTTGTTTTGACTATTACTCTAGGTTATATTTTATACATTCTGCTTTACATATTTGATACATATTCTGTACTGATCTCCTTTGCTTCGAGGGCTGCATCTCATGCCTGCAGGTACCGACTTACAGATTAGTGGTCCTCCAGCTTAGGATTCCTACCTGCTGTCTGAAGAGATCCCCTTGCTTTGGAGCCTACATTTGGTATATACACTTGTTTACTATTTTAGCTTAGGACTCCCACTTGCTGCTTGAAGCGCTCCCCTTGCTTAGGAGCCTACATTTGATATACACACTTGTTTATTATTTTGCATATACGTTATTCGAGGGTTCGGCGGGGCCCTGTCCCATCCTATGATTTTGTCAGTCTGTATAGAGGTTTGTGGATGCATATATATATGGGTTATGCCCAGTTCGTATGACTAGACCTGCTTGATTTGTTTGATGACAGTTTTACCAGCCCTGGAGGCCTTGTCGGCCCGTATATGTATATTTGATATTCTGTTTGCTTGGTCTGGATTCTGTTGGTACTTTCTGTTATGTAGGTCATTTTAGAGTAGTCAGTAAAGCAGAGGAAACTCTACCGAATGTTCTGAAAAAATAAAATAAAATGAGCTATCTGTTTACGATATGACTTTGTATTTGTGTTTGGGTACCCCAATCGGGCACTAGTCACAGCCCACGAGCTGGGTCGTGGAAGAAGTGGTATCAGAGCAGTTCGTCCTCGGAGTGTCCACACACCATGTTTAATAGAGTCTTGTTTATCGGTGTGTCGTGCACCACATCTATAAACAGGAGGCTACAGGACATTTAGGATGTTACTCTCTTTTTTTGATCTTAGATCGTGTGTTAGAGTGGTGTTAGTAAGATGACCTCTTTTCTAACAAGGTTATTTTGGTTTCAGCGATGCCTCCGAGAACGACCCCAGTTGTCCGAAGGGGCCAGTTTGCAGCGGCAGATAAGACCCGTCGAGGCCGTATGACTGCTAGGGCTCGTGCCCAGAGCAAGTCGGATGTTGCACCCTCAACAACTAGTTCAGCTACACTACCAGCTCCAAGGGTTCGAGTACCAGAACCTCCAGCCTTTCAGCTAGGCACAAAGATCATGGAGATGCGAGAGGCGATCCAGCTATTAACTCAGTTGGTGGCAGGACAGGCCCACAGATAGAGGGCAGGCGGTAGACAGGCAGGCCACCAAGATAGTTCTCGGGCTCGTGATTTTCTAGCATGCGGACCACCTGAGTTCTTCGGGTCCAAGTCTGAAGAGGACCCTCACAAGTTTGTCCGACAGATGCAGTGAACCTTGAGGTTGATTGGTGCATCTGATACAGAATTAGTTCAGCTAGCATCCTACCAACTGTATGATGTGGCAACTAACTGGTATGAGTCATGGCTACTATCTAGAGGTGAGGTGCACTTCCGACTATTTGGGGCAAGTTCACTGAGGCATTTTTGGCCTATTTCCTAACCCTAGAGGTGAGACGAGCTAGAGAGGATAGAATCCTGATGCTAAAATAGAGGGACAGATCAGTTCAAGAATATAGCCTGGAATTTGATTTGTTGGGTAGATATGCGCCCGCTCATGTTGCTAATATGATGGACCGGATGCACTGATACATAGCAGGATTGGACCCATCTTATATCGACAGTTGCTTGGTGATGGCAGCCCAGGCCAGTATGGACATCGTTCGGATTCAGGCCCATGCCCAGGGCATGGAGGATCACCGCAGGGGGTGTCAGACTGATAGAAGGGATGGTAGAGGTTAATTCAAAAAGGCCAAATCGTCTGATTATGTAGGGGACTATCGAGATAGATGACCCAGTAGTAAAGTAGCGATTCTTCTCGGTTAGTATGAGGCGCACCCCTGTAGTTCACCAGTAGGAGGTCGGAGGGGGCAGGTTATTCGAGCGTAGGCTTGAGGTCTAGCAGTCAGATGAGACCACCTATACCCCTATGTTCTTACTGTGGAGTGCAGCACTTCAGGAAATGCTTTCGCGCCATGGGTGCTTGCTTTAGGTGTAGTCGCCAGGGCCACCAGATTAGGAACGGCCCGATTCTAGGTGGTACAGGCAGTTCAGCTCGGCCTACCAGATCAGCTGATGGCCCATCTGCATCTCAATAGCCATGCGCCCTACGGAGGGAGGCACGCCAGAGTTAGCAGGCCGAGGCAGGGGTCGTGGTGGAGTCCCAAACTCTAGCAGTCCTTCGCACTGCACTTATACATTGGCTAGTCGGTAGGACCAAGAGGTGTCACCGAATGTCATTGCAGGTATATTATTAGTTTGCTCTCAATATGTGCATGTATTAATTGATCCTGGGTTTCCACTATAGTATGTTTTTTTCCTGTGGCGATTATTAAAGTCAGGATAGAGTCTGACCCGATAAAAGCCCTTGAGGTGGCTACACTAGTAGGAGATTTTATTATTGTTAGCTGCGCTTAGAGGGGTTATTCGGTATCTATTTATGGCCGCTGTACTAAGGCCAATCGGGTAGAGTTAGACATGATGGATTTTGATGTGATTATGTGTATAGGTTGGCTAGTTTCCTGTTATGCTAATGGTGATTGTCAAAAAGGGGATAGTTCAATTCCATGTTTCTATGTTGCGTAAGTGTACTAGTGGACCTTCCAGAATCTGATATCCACGTCACAGAAAGAACTATCTTATGAAGAGCAGCCCGAGGCCATATTGGATCATTAGGTGAGAAAGGTGCAGAATAATAATAATAAGGTTCCTGATGTAGTGCTATGGCGAGGTATGAACCGAGAGGAAATGACTTGGGAAATCCTCGGATGCGATCATACTAGCACAAACGCACCGGATCCATCAGAACTTCGAAGTTAAGTGTGCTTGGGCAAGAGTAATACTAGGATGGGTGACCCCTCCCCCCCTCCCGGGAAGATAAAGAGTAATTAAAAGGAAACTCCCCTTAAGTTGTTCACGTGGTTCGTAAGACTGGGCTATCATTCGAGGAAAAATGTTCTAAAAGGGGGAGGATGTTAGAACCCGCATTTTTTGCATTGGAGCAATTAAGAAAAATTTGGGACCAAAGTATTATTATTAGAAAATTTGGGACCAAAGTAGCATTATTAGAAAGTTTGAGACCCAAATGGAATTTTTGAAAGTTGGGGTCTTGAAGATATTTTGGTAGGGCCACTTGACTATATGTTAATTTCTAATTGGACCAAGTATGGTGTGGGCCATGCACACTTGGTCTAATTTTGCCTTATATATACAAGATAAACCTTATGTTTCTCTTATCAACTTAAGACTTAACAAAAATAAGAAGGAAAAGAAGCAACGTTGGAGAACATTCATGAGAAGTCTCGGCCTAGCACTAAGGAAAGTGAAATTTATTTTTCATCACTTTAAAATTATTTTGATGGTATAAACCTACTATTTTGAGTCTTCTAAGCAACTTGGAGTAGTGATTGAAGCAAGAAAACATTTGGTTGCGTACTTTTAGAACCCTAAGTCAATTGAAGGGTTGAAGTGATAAGACTTTGGACGTTCCAAAGCATGAGTTGGATTGGGTTTGCATTTGAATTAGTTTGGACAAGTGTTTGAGGTACGTAAAGCATTCTGTTCTTTGGCATGACATAGTTAACATAGAAAATGATATGAGTCTCGAAAGATCCCATTTCCTTACAATTCGGGATCAAATATATCTTATGTTCATTCTTTGGCACTTTTATGAAAATTAGTCATACCCATAACTCTTGTGTTTTTTTTTTGAAGTTCATAAATGTTAAGAATATGAAAATTTTGATAAGTTTGAAAGACTTTATGTTCTAATAGTTTTAAAAGTATAAACGCCCGTAACTTTTGATAGAAAGGCCGAATTGCCTTGAAAACCATTTTGAAACACCTCATGGTAGTTTGCATGATCTATTAAAAGAGCTTGTGGTAAGTATTATTCTATTTCAAATATGAATATTTTACTTATCTTTTGGATTTATAATAATGATTTTTATGCATATGATTACGCACGACTCTGCTCGTGCTTGTTATGATATATATATATATATATATGTACTCCGGTGGTATGCTGTGTTTAGCGTTGTGCTGTGATTGGGCGTATGCTGTGTTTGGCGTTGTGCTATGATTGAGCGTATATTGTGTTTGGCATTGTGCTGTGATTAGGCGTAGGCTGTGTTTGGCGTTGTGCTGTGATTGGGCATATGTTGTGTTTGGCGTTGTACTGTAATTGGGCATAGACTATGTTTGGCGTTATGCTGTGTTATGATATGTGACCGGGATTTGAAAATTTTGCAACTTTTGGGTGTTATGACACCATTGATGGGCGGGCGACCATATTTCTCGTGCCTATACATGATTTGCATTTTGGAAAGTAAATATTTTGTGATTTTGGATGTGCACCTTATATTTTGGAAAGTAAGCATTTTGATATTTTGGATATGCCTTTGACTTTCCTACTTTTGTTTTGACTATTACTCTGGGTTTATATTCTGTACATTCTGCTTTACATATTCAGTACGTATTCTATACTAACCCCCTTTGCTTGGGGCCGCGTCTCATGCCTGCAGGTACCGACGTACAAATTAGTGGTCCTCCAGCTTAGGATTCCTACTTGCTGTCTGAAGAGCTCCCCTTGCTTCGGAGCCTACATTTGGTATATACAATTGTTTACTATTTTGCATATACATTATTAGAGGGTACGGCGGGACCGTGTCCCGTCCTATGATTTTGTCAGTCTTATAGAGGTCTGTGTATGCATATATATGTGGGTTATGCCCAGTTTGTATGACTAGACCTGCTTGATATGTTTGATGGCAGTTTTACCCACCCTGGAGGCCTTGTCGGGTTGTATATGTATGTTTGATATTCTATTGGCTCGGTCTAGATTCTATTGGCACTTTCTGGTATGCAGGTCATTTTGGGGTAGTCAGTAAAGCAGAGGAAACACTGTCAAAATTTCTAAAAAAAGTAAAATTAAGCTATCTGTTTGCGATATGACTTTGTATTTGTGTTTATGTGTCCCAAAAATTAAGCTATCTGTTTGCGATATGACTTTGTATTTGTGTTTATGTGTCCCAATCGGGCACTAGTCATGGCCCACAGGCTGGGTTGTGACAACAACGTTCTTTACAAAAACCACTCAAATTAGAGCCAAGAATCACTTAAAAATGGGCAATCACAGCCCAAGAAATCAACGCTCAATGTTTGCCAAAAATCTAGCTCAACAATACATAGGAACAACAGGTACATCGCAAATTTTAGCTTAACGGAGCCTCAACTTAACTTCCCAATGTCGCCAATGCGTTCCCTACTAAAATTTCTTGAATTGGTCTCTTGGATCACTAAATTCTGCCTTAAATTGCTCAAGATTTTGCTTTGAAACGTTTTGCATCTGCGCTGAAAATCAACCAAGTCCATAAATTGATAACATACTCAGGCATCACCATAGCAATCCAAGTGGTCGCTATAGCGACCCCTCCCAAAAAGGTAGGCCTCGCTATAGGAAATCCTTGGTCTCCATAATGGAGCATATATAGTGAGTTTTTGGCAATTATGGTGATACCCTTACCCCTCAGCAAGTGTCTCTATTGTGACGCCCTAGTTGCTATAGTGACACAGCTATAGCGAGCCCAGGGTTGCTTTATCGATGCAAAAGATATTAGCTTAAATAGCCAATTTATCCTAACTACCAATTTTTGATGGGGTACTCAGAATTCATTTATGATCCCGTACATGCAAATGAACTATGCTACCCTATGTAATTGATGTTCCACATTCAATGGCATAGTCAATATTTCCATGTAAGGTCATTTTGACTGAATATTGGTTCACTCCCATGGCTATTTTTAGCAAATTTCTATCGAAGTGCTCAGAATGAGCTCGGAAGCTTTAGGAATTGAAAAACGGGTTGTCTTAGACTAAATTTGACATTTCAAAACCAAACACGCTATCAGAATTTTCATTCGGGCATGTTTGTTAGAATGTTGACCAAATTTAATTGTTGACCAATTCAGAA
The DNA here is from genome assembly GCA_000787875.1 of Solanum virginianum. Taxonomy (NCBI): domain Eukaryota; kingdom Viridiplantae; phylum Streptophyta; class Magnoliopsida; order Solanales; family Solanaceae; genus Solanum; species Solanum virginianum. Next base: position 153,877 of record DF357444.1, on the reverse strand, counting down.
GGTTAAAATACAAAACTTAGCAAAACTCACACCAAAAACCTCAATTCTCAAGCTGACCATGCTTCTAGCCTAATTTGGTTGTCCAAAAGCTAGTGGAATTGTCAAAATTCCATTCTAAGAT
>DF357444.1:136070-153684 GCA_000787875.1 Solanum virginianum | reverse complement strand
TTCTAAGATCGTTTACCTATGTTTGTCCAAAAATCAAATTTCTAAGGTATAAGGCCTCCCAATACAAGAAACATTGCACAACTCCCTAACAAATGGCCAAAATAACTATGCTATTGATCCTAGTAGGTCATAAATGACCTGGAGAAAGATAGTGCGATAAGGTCAAAATGACTCAGAGGGTCATTACAATATCCACTACTAAAAGAACTTTCATCCACAAAAGAAAGGATAGAATCATGCCTAAGGGCTCAAATAAGCTGGGAACTGCTCCTGCATTTGTTGCTTAGCCTCTTAGGTAGCCTTCTAAACTGAATGGTGTCTTTGCTAGACCTTAACAACTGGAATGGACCTGGAGTAAAACTGGTGAACATCCCTAGATAATATGGCTATCGGCTCCTCAATATAAGTCAAGTGGTCATCCAACTTAACAATGTCATACTGAAGCACGTGGGACTTATCTAGAATGTATAAGCACTACACAGAAACATGGAAAAGTAGGTTGATAAATAAAAATGCTTGAGGCTCGGACAACTCATTAGCAACCTCACCAACATCCCTCAATATCTTAATGACCCAATATACGAAGGGCTAAGCTTGCCTTGCCAACTGAAGCTCACCATGCCCTTGAAGGGTGATACCCATAGAAATACTCGATCACTAACACTGAATGATAAAAGGAAGCACCTGTGGTCTACTTAACTCTGATGATGGCTCTATGCTATCCTCAATCTATCCAGAATCATCCAAACCCTGGATAAGGCATCCTGAAGCAAGTTTATATTGTGCAGCCTAGGCTCGGCAGACTAGAATCGACCAACTAGAGTGTAATAATGCCTACCATATAGGGCTTCAAACAAGGCCATTTGAATACTTGAATGGTAGTTGTTGTTCTACACAAAATCTACTAAGGGCAAAAACTAGTCCCACTAACCCATAACTCTAACACACAACCTCATAACATATCCTCTAGGACTTAAATAGTATGTTTTAACTGACTATCTGTTTGGGGGTGAAATGTGGTGCTATGATCTACTTAGGTGCCTCACTCTCTCTAAAAATCTCTTTGAATCTAGAGTAAATTGTGGCCCTCGAACAGTGATAATTGACGCCAACACCCAATGATGTAAATCATGGACCACCTTTTGAATACACACTCGGGCTAGTCACTCCATGCTATAAATAAACTGCACAGGGAGGAAATGTACTAATTTGGTCAATCGATCCATGATGACCCATATACTATCAATACCCCTAGAAGTCCGAGGTAAACTTGACATAAAATCTATCGTGAATCGCTCCTTCTTCCACTAAGGAATGGGCAACCTCTAGAACTCCCTACTAGGTTTCTGATGCTTAGCCTTCACTTGCTGGTAGCTAAGGCAATGAGACATATAGTATGAGATGTCTCTCTTTATACTATACCACCAGTAATGCTACCACTAGTCATGATAGATCTTTGTGGTGCCCGAATGGATGGAGTATCTGGAGTCATGGGACTTGCAAAGAATGAACTTAACTAAGTCTCCAACCCTAGGAATGCAGAGGTGGATGTCATACTGCAAAGCAATAGATGATTGGCCACTCACAACTCACAATAATAACTCCTCAAGCTCAACTAAGGCCTCATCCTCAAATTTTCAGCCAATAATCTAATCAAGGACAAACTAGCCCCAACAAATGTCAGTATCCACACCGCATATGAAAGATCTATCCTAATTATCCTATTAGTTGAGGAATGAATGTCTAAAGTTAAGGGTCGCTCGATAACCAAGAAATAAACTAGGTTGCCTATACTCTCTACCTTTTGACTTAAAGTGTCCACGACCATGTTCGCCTTGCTCGGATGATAAAGGATAGTCAAAACATAGTCCACTAAGAGCTTAATCCAATGCTACAATCAGGAATTAAGGTCCCTCTAGCTTAAAAATGTACTAAAGGTGTGATGTTTTGTATAGATCTCATAATGGACCCCTTATAAATTGTGATTCCATATCTTGAGCATAAAAACTACCATCGCTAACTCTAAGTCATGAGTAGGATAATTGTGCCTGTGGTATCAACTATTCCAAGGCATAAGCAATGATTCAACTTTGTTATATCAAAACGCACTACAAACATACATTGTATATATCATAATACACAGTAAAGTGCACACCCGCAACTGGAAGTATTAAGATATGTGTAATGGTGAGCAACTCCTTGAGCCTTCAAAAGCTCAGCTCATACTCATCAGACCACTCAAAAGAGACACCCTAACAGGTTACACAAGTCAATAAGGTGGCAATGGAAGAAAATCATCAATAAAACCCAACAAACCTAATAAAACTCCATATCTCTATGACTGTTATAGGCTTAGATGTCCCGAATGGCCTCAATCTTGGCCAGATCAACCATAATGCGATCTTTGGACATCACGTGCCCTAAGAATGTCACTAACTCCAACCAAAACACATACTTTGAGAACTTACCATAAAGTTGATGATCTCTCAAAGTCTAGATCACAATCCTCTGGTTTAAACATATTGTTCGTGATCTGTGAGTGTACTAAGATATCATCAATGAATACGATTATGAAGGATTAACATAAAGCTTATGAATTTGAACTATCACATCCATAATGGTAGTAGGGGCATTAGTAAGTCCAAATGACATCACCAAAAACTCATAAGGGTTAGGGATATTAAATCTAAAGTGATTTCTATTGAGTCAGTTTCGATGGTCAATGAGTTTCTAGATGTTCTTCCCAATAGGGGCTAGTTAATTCTCTAAGATTGATTCTTTGGTCCAGATACTACCAAGATAGAGTGAGGGAGTCTAATATTCCCAAGGTGGCTTTCCAAACTAGGTATGGGCATTTTAGAATTTGTGGTAATGTCTTTTGGCTTGACTAATGCACCGGCAATATTTATGAATCTCATGAATAGGGTCTTTAAAACCCTACCTTGACACATTTGTGGTGGTCTTTATTGATGGTATCTTAATTTATCCCTAGAGTGAAAAGGAACATGTGAGTCATTTGAGGGTATTATTGCAAATTTTAAGGGATGAGAGGTTGTTTGTTAAATATGATAAGTGTGAATTTTGGGTAACGAAAACGTAGTTAGAGAAATACGCCGGCTGACTAGGTTGGGAATGTGGTTGGATGAAGTTGAGAATGGTAGTGTAGTGGTTTTGATTATTCCAAATCTTCTTTAGTTGAAGAGGTCAAGTTAAAGCAAGACCTTGATCCCCCTTTGCTAGAGTTGAAGGTTTTGGTGAAGGATGGTAAAGTGGAGGTTTTCTCCCAAGGGGGAGATGATATCCTTATGTACCAAGCTAGGTTGTGCATGCTTAATATTGATGATTGGGTTTACTTGAGAGTCATCCCACCCATGAAGCATATGGTCCGATTTGGCAAGAAAAGGAAATTGAGCCCCAGGTTTGTGGGTCCTTATAGGGAGTTGAGGAGATGTTTTGGTGACCCAAGTACTATAGTACCCATAGAGGTTGTGGGTGTTGTGGAAGATAATTTGACCTGTGAGGAAGTCCTAGTGAAAACATTGGATAGACAAGTGAAGAGGTTGAGGGACAAGACATAGCATCTGTCAAGGTCTTTTGGGAGAATCGACAAGTTGAAAGTGTCATATGGGAAGCTAGAGCGGACATAAAAAGTGATATCCATACCTCTTCCACTTTACTCAAGCCTTAAGTAATTAATTATGTCCCATCTTTGAATTCAAGTCTTAAGTTTCAGCCCTCATATCATGTTGTATGCATTCATATTTATGGTAACAAGTTTATGGTGACCTTTGACATTTATGTTGAGATTATTGAAAATCATGTTTAAGTGCATTTGTTGCATTTATATAGAGCTGAAATCTTCATGATTACTTCTCCTATGTGTGTTTCTTTGACATTCAGGGATGAATTTTCCCAAGTGCTTCAAAAAGCCCCATAATCATAATTTTCATATATCTCAAAATTCATGCATGATATCAAAAAATTTGACTTCATATTCTCGATTAGAATGCAAAATTGAGTGAAAATGGGTATAACTCAGATTTTAGAAGACCCGTAGCGAAAATAATTTTTTGTAAAGTTTTTATTTCCATCTGTCTGCACCCTGGGCACGACTGCCAGGGGCACAGACTAGTGTTGGTCTTTGCTATGGGTCCTCATCATGCCAGTGATGCGGACCAATATAAAATCCTCCTTATTTTTCTTACTTCGTCAAGGGGCATAGGGGTAATAGTCCAATGCCCATTTAAACATGAAATCTCCTATACTTAGTCATTTTTCAACTCTATATCACTCAAAAATCCTCTCTAAAACCTCTCTAAGACTTTATCAAATCTTAGACTCAAATTCAATGATTTCAAGCTCAATTTTGGAACTCAAGGATCCAATCCAAGCTTCAAGTTTCCTTCAAGCTCATCTCAAGAAAAGCCAAGTTTAAGGTATGTGAGTTTCATCCATTGTGTTCTTTCACCCATGGAGTCCAACCTTTCTTTTATGAAATTAGATGTTTTCGAGTTGTATTACCTATGGGTATCTCTTATTATTGATTATGAATATAAATTATGTTGGGGTTTATGAAATATTGAATGATTATACATGACTATCTATTTCAAAGCTTATTTCATGAATTGATTTGTCTATTGAGACTATGCATGTTTTAAACTATGACACTATGAATTGTGATAAACTTTTGAGATGGATTTCATGATACTCAACTTGGGGTTTTACTTCAATATTGGTGGGTTGATTTGAATAATTTGAAATGATTTGGTTTTACTCCTTCTTGTTCTATACTCTTGAATTGCATATGACCACCATGTGTTTGAGTAAATTACTTGACAAGGATTCTTGATGTTGATGAGGGATTATTGCATGAATTTATATGACAAACATGTTATGATACTTTATGGGTTTCCCAAGCATGTAATAAACTCAAGAAAAGTTCCCATGACCTACAAAAAAAAATTTTGAACCTTTATGCTATGTTGTTTTTGTGTGAAATGTAAAGCCCTCTCTTGATATTTTTGATGTGATAGTTGATGAACTATTTTGTACTCTTACAGATAAGATTGTATCATAAGGTAAGGACATCTCTCTTGCCAATAATATTGTATTGTAAGGCAAGGACATCTCTCTTGCCAATAAGATTGTATCGTAAGGTAAGGGCATCTCCTAAATTCTTATGGATAAAATTGTATCGTAAGGTTAGGAAGTCTCTCTTTCCGATAAGATTGTATCGTAAGGTAAGGGCATCTCCCAAATTCTTGTCAAAGAGATTATATCATAAGGTAAGGATACCTCTTAACTACTACCGATGAGGCTATGTCGTAAGGTAGAATAAACCATGACTTTTATCGAAAGGATGGTATCATAAGGTAAGAGACATCTTATACCACCTACCCAAAAGGTTATGTCATAAAGTAGGGGTATTGGTAACACTCTCCGAAAAAGCTATACCATAAGGTGAGTGGGGGACAACTTGGCCATTCTCATGCATGTTGTGTAAGGTTTTGAGCATATATTCCTTATTGAGCTTATGTTCATTGATTATGGTTAAACATCTTGTCATTATGCCTTATGATTCTTGTTGCATTACATCCCACATACTTAGTACATTCCAACGTACTAACACATACTGTATGCCTACATGATATTACCATGTAGGGACCAGAACTCTTTTTGGTCATCCTCCACGTGGCTAGTTTGGTACTTCAGAGATAAGCATTGGTGAGTTCTCATGCCCGAGGACACTACCTATATTACTCTTGTTACTTTGAGACTTTATTATGTCAAACACTTATTATTATGAGGGTGAGCCTGAAAAGTCTTGGCCCCACTCCATTCCAAGTTAGAGGTGTATGTTAGATATTATAATGTATTTATGCTATGAGCTTGACTCTTTATCCCTTGATGACATTCAAAGATTTACCTTAGTCCCGCTTTCCTATATTTAAATGATTCTTGTTGTTATTATTTTACTTCCACAACCAATAATATGTGCATGCTATGAACAAGAGGCTTGTTTGGGTTGTCTTTGGACTTTTCATCCGCCGTGTCAAATCTAGTATCCTTCTTTTTAAAATATGGGATAGAAGCACCCCATAATGATATACTCGAATGAATGAACTCCTTACCTAAGAGGTCCTCAAGCTAAACATTAAGCTCCCAAAACTCTGCAGTAGCCATCCAATAGGATGGGACTGAGATGGGCTTAGTGTTCGACTCCAAATCTATGAAAAAATCAATGGCTCTCTCCAAAGGTAGGCCAGGAAGATTGGTAGAAAACACATCAAGGAACTCCTGGACCATAGGTACAAAACTGATAGAAACGGGCTTAGTATAAACATCACAAACATAATCTATATAAGCTAAACACCCCGAAGAAACTAATTATTGGGCCCGTATAGAAGATATAATCCCCATCGATGTATAACTATAGGTACCCTGCCACAAGTGCAGGGAAATTCCAGGCAAAGCTAAAGTAACAATTCTAGCATAGTATTCCAAGACCATATGATAATAGGATAGCCAGGGCACACCCAAAATGATATCAAAATCTAACATATCAAATAAGGTAAGATCGCCCACATATTATAACCCTGAATAGTCACCACACAAGATCTACATACCTAATCCACTACTGAAGAATCCTTACAAGGGTAGAAACACGCAATGACACCTCTAATGACTGTAAATCAATAGCCAAACGGTGAGCAAAGTACACATATACATAAGAGAAAGTGGAACCTAGATTAAATAAGTCTAAAATAGCCTACTGACATAACAAAATGGTACCTGTCACCATATCGTTTGATGCATCAACCTTGACCATAGTTGGGGTAGCATAAAAGTTTCCCTGTTAGCCTTCTCCTTGATCGTCTGTCATATCACCAATCTTGTATTCATGGCGACCTCCTTGAGTAGCCTGCTGACTATAATCATAACCTTACCCTCTGACCCTACCTCCAGGTAGAGGTGGTATCACTGCCAAAGGTTTAGCTTGGATGGGTAGTTTCTAGGACAGTGATCTAAGGAATAATAATAATAACCTAGGCTCGAACACCTTCAAGTACCTATGGGATAAAGGGAACAGACTTGGTCCCCTTGAGATCTTCTTGTCAAAGAGATTATATCATAAGGTAAGGATACCTCTTAACTACTACCGATGAGGCTATGTCGTAAGGTAGAATAAACCCATAGATATGACACAATGATCTGACATGTGCTAGACCTACCTTAACAAGGCTAACTACCCTCATCTACTGGTAAAACTCCCTTAACCGATTGACTTTACTGACCCTGGTAATATCTAACATGCTACGACCTTTGATAGGGTTGTCATATATGCCTTGACCTCTAGAATAGACCCACAAAGCTGCACTAGTATTGGCCTACTTATCGCTGACCCCTTGGGCCTCGCAATGAATAAGCTCTATAGTACACGTGTGATCAATAATATAAAGAAATGATCAACCTGCAAAGACTAAGTGCTCCATCCCCAACCTCAACTAAGGTCTCAATCCATGCACAAAACATCTCACTCTCTTCTCCTTGGTGGGAACAATCATAGTAACATATTGGGCGAGTTGGTGGAATTGGGTCTCATACTCAACAACTATCATCTAACCCAACTCCAGCTTTGTGAACTGATCTCGAAGTTAGTTTCTTATGCTTCTGGGGATGTACCTAGCTAGGAAGGCCTCTAAAAACTAAGTCAAAGTCAAAAGAGATGACATAGCTAGCCTAATCTGTAAATAGGAGCACCACCACTACCTAGCAGACCCTCTGAACTGGTAAGTGGTGAAGTCGACTCCTTTGGACTCCATAAGGCTTGAGAACTAGAGATACTCCTAACATATGGTCGAAAACTCTAAGGCATTTTCTCTGATAGCTCTTATAAATGTTAGGGGTGATAGCCTCTGAAATACCTTCAGCATCTTTTGCTCCTGCAGGGACATAGTGTCATCTAAGATAGCTGGTTAGGTTATAACATATTATTGTGGTGGCTGAACAATAGGTGCTGGTGGCATAGAAGGATCCTGAGATGTTGGAATATCAATAGCTAGGGTTGGGTCCTATGGTATAATCCTGATAGACATGAGTAAGTGAGTGATCGTGGCCTACAAGGCTGGAGCCATAGCATTGCTGCAGATGGTAGCCCCTCAAGACGTGGAGGGATAGGGGCATCCTGATGTTCCTCTACTAGGTCTAGTGCTACCTCTCTTTTCCTATCTCGTGGTTTACCTCTGCGATCCGTAACCTATAATAAAGTGAAACAAGTGAGAATCTAGGAAACGAATGGGATACATACTGCAGATCAAATTCAATCATAGAGAATATTTCCTAATGACATCTTATAGCTTCCAAAGGATATCCCTATGAATATTTTTGCACTGCTGGAGTCAACTAGACATTAGCTCTGTACAGGTAAGACCAATAAACCTAGGTCTTTGATACCAACTTATCATGACTCAATTTCTTAGGTCGTGATACGCTTACTATAACCTACTGATAGGCAAGCCAACCCGTAACACGAAACTGTAAGTAATCTGTAAGTGGGGGAAAACTAACAAAACTAAGTAGATAAAGCAATAAGAAGGGCAAATACAAGATCTACTAATAATAAGTATTAAAGAAAATATAAGAATCCTACCCAAATTTTAGAATTCAGTAGTACAGAGCTACTAAATATACACAAAATAAAGTTTGTAAGTCCAGAAGTGGACGAAAATATAAAATGGTCTAGCTATTCTTAATATATATACATAAGATGGGCCTATAAGCAGAAGGAGACAAAATGATCCAAAAATGCCAAGTGCTCACCTTGGTCTTTGGTGTGGGCTGTTGTAGGCTCAAACTATCCGTGTAGGTGACAAATGCTCAGATCTACATCATAAAAAGAGATACAGAGTGTAATATGAGTGCCAGATAAAAATGTACCCAGTAGGTATAATAGGCGAACTGAGCAAGGCAGGTAAAACAATATTAAGAAAAGGAATAAACCCTAAACAAGAGTCTGATATCAATATCTATGACAAGAAAAGTGAAGTAGAGATGACAATATGGCTAAAGGATCTACACTAGCTACACTCGACTGGGACACCTTTGCGTAGTTTAAAGTAAAACTCGAGCGGAACCCCATAAGTCAGTTGAACACACATAATATCCATATAAAGTAACTAAAGCTAAAGTTCTCCCAGATTAAGGAACTATATGGAGGCCACAAGTCTATGTAGTCGAGGCCTCGAACCCCTGATGATCTAAGTGATCAAAATCTCTAAGCAATCAGGGCTTTGAACCCAACTAAAGTAATCATAGATCCATAATACCAAGGTACTGATAATATCATAAAAAGTGAGGCCTCAAACCCCAATACCAAGGTGTTAATGATCTCTAAATTGTGAGGCCTCAAACTCTAGTACCATGGTAATGATAATTCTGTAAAAGTGAGGCCTCTGTCAAGACCCAAGCCTAGGCCATAGATATGACACAATGAATGGGAAAACTAAAGGGACCCCAAACAAGCCTCTTAACATATCATCACACATCCTTGGTTGCAGAAGCAATTAAACAACAACAACAGTATCAAACAAGGATAAGGGGCTAACGAAACACTTTCATAACATAGAACATTAAAAGAGTCAAGCTCAAGCATAGTTACATATCTTATCCAATAACACCTCTAAACTTAGAATTTGAACAGGGGCCAAGAAAACTTTTCGGGCTCACCCTCATAGTCACAAGTGTACAAAGAGAAAGAGAGTCTTTTACATAATATTAGATAAAAAGAAACATGTCCTTGGAGTTGAGGACTCACTAACTTGCTTTGAGTAGTAGTACTAGCCATGTGGAAGAAGATAATCAAGTGGAGCTCCAGTTCTTACAAGGTAACATCATGTAGGCATAGAGTATGCGTTACAACGTTTGAATATTCTAAGTATGTAGGATGCAATGCAACAAGAGATAGGAAACATAGGCAAAATGCTTTATCATAAGCAGTGGATAGCATAATAACAATATAATATGTATGAATAATGCTTGAAGTAAAACATGCTTAAATAGAACATATAATATATGTAAGAAGAGACCAACATTATGATGGATCATCACACCCTACCATACATGGTGATTGAGGTATCAACCCCTCAATTTGTTGATAGTTGTCTCAACCTACAATCCATAGTGATTGAGGTATTAACCCCTCAATTGGTTGATGGTTGTCTCACTCTACTATCAATGGTGATTGAGGTATCAACCCCTTAATTTGGTTGATGGTTGTCTCACCCTACCATCCATGGTGATTGAAGTATCAACCCCTCAATTTGGTTGATAGTTGTCTCACCCTACCATCAATGGTGATTGAGGCTTAGCACCCTCTCAACCAGGTGTGGTCAACTTACAACACTATAGGTGAAAATAGCTTATATATACATTCCTTTGATCATCATAAAGTTACCCAACTCATAGGACATGCATTAGACCTTTAATAACTCAAAAACCCATAACCGGACATTTTATCAAACAGTTGGCAGGTGTGTAATGCTAGTGTAAGATCATGCAATTCAAGAGTGTAATCATGCAAGAAAATTCAATGTAAAACCACCCATCAATTCTTGGTAACACCCTCATGCAAGATACATTAAAATCTCTCATCAAATATCATAATAGATCTTAGATTCATAGCTCAAAAAATGCTTAATTGAACAACATTTCATAAAACTCCAACATAGTTTATAATCAAATTCATAAGTAGTAAGACTAATAAGTAAATCAACATAGAATCATTCCATTTATGTGAAAAAGGAGGGTTACGCACCATGGGTGAAAAAACCCAATAGTTGAAACCCACATACCTTAGACCTTGAATTTTGTGAAATTGAGTGGGGAAAGAGTAGAAGCTTGGAATGGGGTCTTGAAATCCAAAGCTTGTTCTTGAGTTTAATTGAATTTGTATTGGGCAATTTGAGAGTGTATTCAAGTTAAGAGTAATGAGTTTTGATCCTTTTGAATAGGGTTTAGGTCTTTTGGGGAGGTTAGGATAGCATTAGAAGTCCAAAACAATCATATCGAGTAATTAGAATTTATGAAATGTCCATTAGTGAATGGATGGAAAAATTGGCAAAGTGTTGCCTCACTGATGCCCACACGGGTCATATGGCACTCCACGGGTCTTGTGGAGAGACTCTGAGGTGAGACTTAGTCTACAAATTGGGATTGGAACACTTGGGAAAAAGTTAACACCATTGTCATTTTGACGGGCGCACTCCACGGGCCGTATGGTGCCACACGGTCTGTGTAGTGGCCTGTGGAGCTATACTTGGTGGGAAAGATGTGAGCAGGAGGCTCCATGCTTGTGCAGATGGCTCATCAAGCATGCCACAGCCTGTGAAGATGGTCACAACACTTAATCACAAACTCCCTCTCATGCCAACCTTGCCTCTCTTGCACACTCCCTTGGCTAGCCACATGGTCAGTGGCAAGCCACACAACCCGTACCACTGGCCATATCCTATTCCTTAAACCAAAAATTTTCTTTTCTATCCCCAAAAATTCAAATGGCTCATGCAAGGCCACACTACCCTTCTAAGTGCTCGTGTGACATCACTGCATGGGAGGGTCTCACAAAAATGGTCATAACTCCTTCATCCAAACTCGGAATGAGGTGAAACCAAGTGGGTTGGAAAGCTAATGCAAAGGGCTTTCATTTGACATGTCATGGGTCCAGTTCTTTGTGTGCTAAAAGTTAAGCTCATTTAAAGTTGATCCTTGCACAAACCAATATGCAAAATTCAACTCATAGGGAAGTCTTGAACTCGTCTAAGTACTAGAAGTCTCCCACGACCCTCATACACTCCCAACCTATCCAAATGAGGCTTGAAACATGGGCATATAAGAGCATGGTGTTACGGGGTGCCAGAATATCTCCCCTTTGCTAACATTCATCCCTTAATGTCTAAGAAACTTACATGAGGAAACTAGTTATGAGGATTTTAGCCCAACATGGATGCGGCAAATGCACTTAAACATTATTTTCAAAAAGTCTCAACATGAACTGTAAAATCAACATAATCTTGTCAACGTAAACATGAATGCATGCAAATGACTTAAGGGCTAAAACTTAAGACTTGAAATCATATAGGGGACTTAAGTTAGTTCCTTAGGCTTGAGTAGAGTGGAAGAGATAAGGATAACAATTTTGTATTTCTACCTCGGCCTCCCAAGTAGCGCTTTCAACTTGTTGATTCCTCCAAAGGACCTTGACGGAAGTCACATCCTTGTTCCTCAACCTCTTCACTTGCTTATCGAAAATCTCTACCGGGACCTCTTTATAAGTCAAATTGTCTTCAACAACACCCATAACATCTGGAGGCACAATAGCACTAGGATCACCCACATATTTCCTTAACATAGACACATGAAAAATCTGATGAACCATATGCATGTCATTGGGCAGCTCCAACGCATAGGCCACCATACCAATCCTCCTCAACACTCTATAAGGACCCACGAACCTTGGACTTAATGTACCCTTTTTAGTAAAATAAACCACACCTTTCATGGGTGAAACCTTGAAATAGACCCAATCATCAACTTTAAATTCAAGATCCCTTCTCCTCACATCGGCAGAGGACTTTCATCGACTTTGAGCGATTTTAAATCTCTCCCTAATCAACCTCACCTTCTCCATGACCTCCATAACCAAATCTGTACCTATCAAGGCCATCTCCCCCACCTCATACCATCCAATCAGGGACGTACAATGCCTTTCATAAAGAGCATCAAAAGGAGCCATACCAATGCTTGCATGGTAGCTATTATTATAAGCAAACTCAATCAATGGAAGATGATCATCCCAACTACCCTTAAACTCCAATACAAAAGGCCTAAGCATATCCTCAAGAGTTTGGATAGATCTTTTGGCTTGCCTATCCGTTTGAGGCTCAAAGGCCGTACTAAGCTTAACTTTGGTACCAAGACCTCTTTGGAAAGACCTCCAAAAGTGAGAAGTGAATTGGGCACCATAATCTGATATAATGACAAAGGTACCCCATGCAATCTAACCAACTTATGAATGTACAATCTAGCATAGTCTTCGGCACCATAAGTAGTCTTAATTAGTAGGAAATGGGCCGACTTTATCATCCTATCAACCACAACCCAAATAGAATCAAAACCCTTTCTTGTCTTAGGCAACTCAACCATAAAATCTTTGTTAATTTCCTCCCATTCCAAGTAGAAATCTCTAAATCTTCGGCTAGATCACCCGTTCTTTGATAATCAGCTTTGACTTATTGGCAATTATGGCAACCGGATACAAACTTAGCAATATCCCTCTTCATACCATCCCACTAAGACACTTCCCTCAAATCCCTATACATCTTTGTAGAACCAAGGTGAATAGAATAGAAAGAATTATGAGCCTCATCTCAAATTAACCCAAATCCCTCAAATCTCTATACATCTATGTAAAGTCGGGGTGAATAGAATAGGAGAATTATGAGCCTCGCCTAAAACTAACCTCCTCAAGTCATCAACATTAGGCATACACAATCTACCTTGGTACCTAAGGGCACCATCTCCCCCTTGGGAGAAAACCTCTACCTTACCATCTCTTACCAATGCTTTCATTTCTAACAAAGCGGGGTCATGATCTTGTTTTGCCTTTACCTTCCCAACCAAAGAAGATTTAGAACCATCAATAATCACTACCCCACCATTGTCTACCTCTTCCAACCTAACCCCTAATCTAGCCAACTGATGTACCTCCCTAGCCACCTCCTTTCCACCATCATCAACATGGGCTAGGCTACCCATAGACACCCTACTCAAAGTATCGGCCATAATATTAGCCTTACCGGGATGATAATGCACACTCATATCGTAATCTTTAAGAAGCTCCAACCATCTTCACTATCTCAAGTTGAGATCCTTTTTGGTGAACACATATTGGAGACTATTATGATCAGTGAACACATCAACATGCACCCCATATAAATAATGACGACAAATTTTCAAAGCAAAAACCACGGCAGCCAATTCAAGATCATGAGTAGGATAATTCTTTTCATGCACTTTGAGTTGCCTAGAAGAATAGGCTATCACCTTACCATTTTGCATCAAAGCACAACCCAAACCAAGTCTTGAAGCATCACAATACACAACAAACCCTTTTAACCCTTCCGATAGTGACAAGATAAGAGTTGACATAAGTTATCCTTCAAGGTTTGGAAACTCTTTTCAAACTCATCGGACCACACAAATTTAGCCTTCTTTTAGGCCAACTTAGTCATAGGGGAGAAAATAGGAGAGAACCCATTCATGAATCTCCGGTAATAACCCGCCAAGCGCACGAAGCTCCTAATATCCGACAGAGTCAAATGTTTAGTCCAATTGCTAATCACTTTTGTCTTTTTTGAATTCATCTTAATCCCATCCCCCGACACTACCTGACCTACAAAGGCCACCTCTTGCAACAAAAACTCACACTTCTCATACTTAGCATACAATTTCTCTTCCCTCAACCTTTGTAGTACCACCCTCAAATGGCTCACATCCTCCTCCTAACTATGAGAATAGATCAAAATATTATCAATAAAGACCACAACAGCTGAATCAAGGCAGGGTTTAAAGACTCTATTCATAAGATCCATGAAGATAGCCAATGCATTGGTTAACCCGAAAGATATCACAAGTAACTCATAATGCCCATACCTAGTACAAAAGGATGTCTGGGGACTGTCACACTCCCTCACCTTCACTTGATGATTCACGGATCGAAGATCAATCTTAGAGAAGTGACTAACCCCTTGAAGTTAGTCAAATAGATCATCAATCCATGGTAGAGAATACTTATTCTTTATGGTGACCCTATTAAGTTGCCGATAGTCAATGCACATTCTAAGGAACCTATCTTTCTTCTTCACAAACAACACCGGTGCACTATAAGGGGATCGGCTAGGCCTAATAAAACACTTCTCCAACAAGTCCCTCAATTGCTCCTTCAACTCCTTTAACTATGCCAGAGCCATATGGTAAGGACGAATAGAAATGCGTTAAGTATTCGGGGAGGAGGTCTATACCAAAGTCTATTTCTCTTTCGGGAGAAACACTGGGAAGGTCATTTGGAAAGACATCAAGGAACTCATTAACCACCAAAACTAACTCTATAGAAAAGAATTTGGACTAGACATCCCTAACCCTCACAAGATGATAGAGATATCCCTTAGTGATCAACTTTTGGGCTTTAATGCAAGAAATGAATCTACCCTTCACCACCACATCATAACTCTCCCACTCAAGGATGGGTTAATTTGGGAATTATAATTTGGATAAACCTACCCTTAACCACCACATCATGAATCTCCCACTCAAGGACGAGTTCATTTGGGAATTATAATTTGACCCTACTGGTTCTACAATCAATAGAGGCATAATATGCATGCAACCAATCCATCCCAAAAATGACATCAAAATCCACTATATCCAACTCAACAAGATCACAAGGAAAAATTTTATGCAAAATGCAAACTGGACAATTTCTATAGACCTTTCTAGCAACAATAGATGCACCAATAGGAGTAGATACTTCAAAAGACTCACACAACAATTTGGCTCAACATGAAATATTTTAGCAAGAAAAGGAGTAACAAAAGATTGATGGTTGTCTTACCCTGGAGTAGATACTTCAAAAGACTCACACAACAATTTGGCTCAACATGAAATATTTTAGCAAGAAAAGGAGTAACAAAAGAAAGAGTGGCACCCGGGTCTATCAATGGATACACATCAAGATCAAAGACTTTTAACATACCAGTGATGACATTGGGCACCTCATCAATCCCCTGTCTCCCATGGAGTGCATAGAACCGATTATGCCTTGGGGCACCACCTTGTTGGCCTCTTCTCCCCAAAGGAACCGTTTTTGTATCCTGACCTTGTGGACGAACATCTTTACCCTTGTTTTGATTTTGAGGATAATCCACCTTCTTGTGACCTACTTCTCCATAACCATAGCAAGTACTAGTATCTCTCAATTATGGGCCATTATGACCCCTACCACATTTTGGACACATAGCATTAGGCCTCACACCACCACCACCTTGGACCCTTGGGTTGTCATTGGCAAACCTCCTATTAGGAGCATGAGTAGACCTTTGGCCTTGATGAGACCGATCGCCCTTGAGACCTTCGAACTTACCATCAAAATAGGCCCTCTTGACCTCATGACCCCTTCTCTTTCTCAATTTCTACCCGTCCAATTATTTGACATAAGTCACCAAGCACGATAAATCCATGTCACTAATCAACATAGCTGCCCAATACTCCTCATTCACCAACCTGCCCACCCCCATCACGACCCCGTTCATTCTAGACCTTGGATTGGCAACCAAGTGGGGAGCATATTTTGAGAGTTGGTTAAACTTGAGGGCATACTGCCTCACACTCATAGATCCTTGCTTCAAATTCATAAACTCTATCATTTTGGCTTCCCTAAGCTTAAGAGGGAAGAACCAGTTGAGGAAAGTCGCCTTAAACCCCTCCCAAAGAATCACATTGTTGTTCCCTTTCTGTTCCTTCCATTGAGTATATTATATTTGGGCCACCCCCTTGAGTTGGTAAGCCGCCAACTCCGCCTTCCCTTTCGATCTCACACCCATGATAGACAACACTTTGTATACCTCATCAATAAATTCTTGAGGGTCCTCATCCCCTTTAAACTCATTGAACTCTGGTGGATTCATCCTTATGAAATCTTTTACCCTAGATGCCGGAGTAGGAGCACAAGGGGCTTGGACCTCTTGATTGATTTGATTGGTCATGGCTTGAGCTAGCAAAGTAAGAGTATCCCAGATATCCTCATGAGCTGGTTGCTCTTTGGGTGTGTGGGCTCTCCTACCTCTTGTGTTAGGAATGATCTAGCATAGCAAAGAATAATTGTTAGGGGGAAACCTTACCTTAACTTCTATAGCATGACATAGAGTAAGAAGAAGGGGAATATTTTCTAAAACGTCTCATAGCCTCTTATTCATTATCGTGGTGCAAAACAAAACCATGAATAAGACTCTAATCGAAGTGGTATGTTAAATGCCAAGGACCACTAACAACCTAGTGTTATGATACCAAGTTTGTCATGATCCAACCCTAGATCCTAGATATGACACAGTGAATAGAGAACCCGAAGGGACCCCAAACAAGCCTCTTAACATATCATTATACATCCTTGGTCGCGAAAGCAATTGAACAACAACAAGAGTATAAAACAAGGATAAGGGACTAAGAGAACTCTTTCATAACATAGAACATTAAAAGAGTCAAGCTCAAGCATAGTTTCATATCTTGTCCAACAGCACCTCTAAACTTAGAATTTGAGTGGGAGCCATGACAACTTTTCGGGCTCACCCTCATTGTCAAAAGTATACAAATAAAAAGAGAGTCTTTTACATAACATTAGATCAAAAGGAGCATGTCCTCGGAATTGAAGACTCACCAACTTGCTTTGATTAATAGTACTAGCCACGAGGAGAAAAATGATCAAATGGGGCTCCGGTTCCTACATGGTAACATCATGTAAGCATAGAGTATGTGTTAGTACGTTTGAATATACTAAGTATATATG
>DF357444.1:113793-131888 GCA_000787875.1 Solanum virginianum | reverse complement strand
TGTTTCAGATTCAATGGCGTAGTCAAAATTTTTATACGAGGTCATTTCGAGTGAATGTGAGTCCCACTCCCATGACCTTTTTATATCAAATTTCTACCAAGGGGATCAAAATGTGCTCGAAAGCCTAGAGAATCGAACAAATGATCATTCTAGACCAAATTTGATATTTTGAACAAAATCAGGTTGTCAAAATTTTCATTCAAGCATGTTTTCCAAGAATGTTGACAAAAGCAACCATTTGCCAATTTAGAAGGTTAAAATATAAAACTCGGCACAAACTCACATCAAAAAACTCAGTTCTCGAGCCAACCCTGCTACTAGTCTAATTTGGTTGTTTTGAAGCTAATGAAACTGTCAATATTTCATTGTGAAGCTATATACCCATGTTTTGCGCAAAAATCAAATTTCTAAGGTATAAGGCCTCACAAAACATGAAAAACTACACAAACTCCTTAACAAACAACCACGCAACCGTGCTACTAGCGCCAAGAGGTCATAAATGACCAAAGGTCCCCGTAGGAATGTTCTAATTGGAAAAAAATAACGTGATAAGGACAAAATGGCCAGAGGGTCATTACACTTTTTACATTACATTTCTTATAATCAAAATCACGATTTTTTAGCCTAGTACCATTTTGTTTGAAATAAATTGCCATTGCTTTATTTCAAATTTCATACTAGCTAAATTAATTATAACTCGATATTTATGTCAACAATATTTTTAAATTATTAACAGTGAATTTCATAATATTAGTACTTTACTTTTTATATTTTAATTATTAATTTTCATCGCATAACATATATTGTATCGATTGTGAGTTAGAAGCTTGAAAGAATTAATGTGAAGTAAAAAAGGGCTATACATCATTTAGCCCATTTAGAATCCAAACCAAATAATAGTCATTTTATGCCCAAATTTATCCAAAATGAGTCCAAATCAGGCAGCCATTTTTCAGTTATCAGTTATCAGGCCCCTTAAGTCTTGTTAGACAAACTAGGTTTTATCTTTTCCTCTACTTTCAGCACTGCTTACTCCTCTTCTGTTCTTCTTCGTCGGACATCATTTCAAACACATTTGTCATTGATAGGTATGGATTCCCCATTTTTATTAAAAGCTGAGAGATCACAGACCCGTCTCTATCTCGCCTTGCCTATTACATGTTTCGTCAACTCTCATGTCAAAAGCTCTGGTTTCTCTATTGGAATCACGTGAAGGATCATGAATTCGTCCAAAATTTCAAGTTCTGTGGTTAAAAATTCAAATATCATCCTTCACCTATAAATACACCCTAGTATCTTCAGCAAAGAAGTTTTGGAGACCGGGAAAAAACTCTGTTTGCTTTTTATGTTTCTGTTTGGACAGATTTTAGATCTAGTTTCATTGTTTGTAAGGGAGTTGTGGATGTAAGACTTCAAGGCCCCAGTCACTGCTCCATTGAAGACGTCAAGTGTACATCACTCTTTCAGTTTAGCCGTGCACTTCTCTCACCTCTCTCAATAATCGGAGTAGAAAAGAAGTGCGAGGGTGAGAGGAGACCTAAAATTGCATTTGTTTCTGCAAAATGAACCGAGTTTTGGTAACTCACCCAACTCGTTCATATTTTAATGGGCCAGATGAGTGACTTTTAATATGGGTCCAAACTCATATTTAATCCATATTTAAATTAGTAATTAGTCAAATGGGTTAAACTTTCAACTTTTATTCATCCAAAATTTGTTATGTTTTCTAATTTAGTTATATTTGATTGACTTAAATATTTTGAAGAATATTTTTAATGATAAACTTATTTTATTCAAATTTTAAAAAAATAATTTATTTCTAAAAGTAGGAAAAATATTTTTTAAAACTCTCTTCTAACCTAAACTTACAATTTTTTTCTTCCCCCGGCCCCTCCATAAGCCCCCACACTAAAAAAAAAGTTATTTTTATCTCTATCCTTACCTCGCCCCCACCCAAATAGGGATGACAATTGTGTGGGTTTGGCGCGGGTGCGCGGGGCGGGTTGAGCTCAACCAAAAAATTTTTTAAACCGCCCGCCCCGCCCTACATGATGACTTTTTTTCATTTTCAACTCACTCCGCCCACCCCACATAGACCCGCCCCGCATAAACCCGCTCTGATTATATTTTTAAGTTCTTTTATTTTTCAATTAAATTTAATATGAAAAATAAAAATTTGTATTTTTTTTAAAAAAAATCACTAATTTACTATCGTTAGTTGACATTTTAACAATCGTTTCTTAATTATTAATTAAAAGTTTCTAATTAATATTTTAACAATTAATTATTTATCAGACATGTCTAATGTAAATTTTAGAAAAAAATAAAATTAAATACAATGTTTAATATAAAAAGTTTATACATTAGATTTTTACTAATTACAAATATTTAATTTTCTTTGAATTTCTGTTTCGTTTTTTTAAACCTGCAACTTGCCCCGCCCTGCATTAGTTTTTAAAATAGCTACTTCAACCCGCCTCGCACCCGCCCCATATAACTTTAAACTCATCCCACCCCGTATAACTCTAAACCCACCTTATTACCATCTCTACACCCAAAGCAACCCTCTCCACCACTCCCCCAACCAACCCCCCTCCCTAAATTTATAGTACTTTTTATATAGTTCTTAAATATCAAAATTTTTATTTGAAAAATATCGAATTAATATAATTTAATTTTATCTTTAAAAATTAGTCAAATTGATTTTTGTAAGACGCAACATGACAATCAAAAAGGAAAGAATAGAGTATATGGATAAGACGTTAGAAAAAATATTGAAATATGTATATATACAAAAACAATATAAGCTTTAGCTATATGATGTTAAAAAGGAAAACTTAATGACATTGTATATGATGAAAATGAAGAAAAAAATATGAATTATGATACAATAAAATTGAATAAATATTTTTAATTTTTCATCCAAAAATAAATTAAATATTTTATCCATATTGAATTTTAAAGTGAAGTACTATTGGCTCATGAAAATATGGGTAAACTAATATTTTACCCAACTCATTTGTTACCCAATCCATTTTTTACCCATATAAAATATGAGCGGGTCGAATTATTACCTATTTTATGTTAATCCATTTTCAACCCGCCCATTTGTCACCACTACTTAAGAGCTAGAGGTTTGAACTGAAAAGTATCTGGTTTATAATTTGCTTGTGGTTGATTAGCTAACTTCTATTTATTTCTAATTGTGATTGTTTGTCTGATTAGTTAAGAAATTTACTTTTATATTTGAACTTATAGGGATAATAGGGATTCTGGGTTCATTTATTAGAATTAAATCTTTTCCAAACTCATAATCTAGTTTACTTTCTGTGTCGCTCAAATCTTTACAAATGAAAGGGCTTACATATGCTTTACAATTTCTCATTTCTAAAGAATCAGTTTTCAAAAGATTTTCAAAACCAGGAATTTAATTACCTCATTTTTCCTTCCTAGTAGTCTACTTAAATTACTCCCTCTATTTCTGTATCAATTTTAGTAAATTATTTGGCCATTACAAAGTCAAGAGTGTTGCTTTTCACTTTTCTACATCTCAGCCTCTAAACTTTTTCTCAATTATTTTTAACATGCAAATCCTACTTTAGTTGTTCAAACTTTAATATATTCAGCAATTTTAAATAAGCTTGTACATTTTAAAAACTAAAGTTCGGCTGATTAACTTTTTTTTCAAACTCTAATCTATTTACAAGTTTTGTGCAACTTAGATTTCTTCTAAGTTACTTGAAATTTTTTCTCGAAATCACTTATCACATAACCCACGTACCAAACCACTCACATAGGTAACGAGTATCGAAATAGACATCTCATATGTATAAATCCCAGGCATATGCTTATATTTAGGCTTTGACAGGATTTTATCCTAACATAGGTAACAAGTACCCAAAAGCATATCGGATATAACACATTCATCAGTATCACGAAACCTAATAGATCAAACCAACAGTTAATCCAATATATGTATGTTGTGTCAGGTTGTGACACCCTATCCTATAAGGTATATGTAATTGTGTGGCTCTATATATAGCAACTCTAGGACAACACCTGCTTAAGCCTAAGCTAAGACCCATAGAGAATAGATAACCAAAGGTGTCTCACCTATCCTGAATCACACGACAACCCAACTGATAACAGAGATAACTTGCCCAGGCAACTATTTGCTGGCTCACTACTAACGTGACAATCTCCCACATAGATGGTAGTTTTGAGGACTAACTCATACAGACAGTATCTCAACTACAAATGACCCAATGAATTCCAAAAAATAAGGCATACATCTCTTTAACAGAATCACATCCCCATTTCAATCTCACTAGAGGTGTAGCATCATCGTATCTCATGTCAAGAGTCATGATGCCCATTTAGAGGCACAAACAATAACATTTCTTAGAATATAGCATGTTACCTAGTATCACGTAAGTTTAGTGAGTGTATAATGGCTAACAACTGTATACCTAGGCATATGTCACAAAAGCAGTATTGAATCATGTCTAACTAGAGACAAATATATCACAACTAGCCAGTCACAGGTATTCAGAATAATATAGTAGTCACAACTATATCATAGGTATCCAAAACAATCAAGGCTATCAGATTACCAATTATATGCCAAAGCAAGACCCTAACATAAAGTATAGTGAGCAACTAGTCTCACAACTACCCTATCTCCATAGAACCAGGATACACCCTTATATACATAAGAGTTAAGCAAGAATACATATCTATCATATGACATCAACTCATACCCAGCCTTTAACCGACCTTCCCGTAGTTTAATAGAAATAAACATAACTAATATAATAGCTACAACTAATATAGTACCTTTCGTAGTAACCAGTATCTCATATCATTATACATATCACAACTCAGTAAAACTAGTCTATGTACAACACATCCACACATCTCAACTCAAATATCCACACATTTCAGTTCAAGCATCCACACATTTCAGCTTAGTCTAGGGTTTAAGGAAGCCTAACCTACTTGGAAAGTGGTTCCTTGCACTTCTAATGAGTTCAGTTGAGCTTTCCCCTTCCCTGAGCGCCTCTAGATGCTGCTCAACAATCAAAACATAAGTCCCAAGATCAAAATGACTGATTTGATTGTAAAATCTTAAAAATCAAGAAATAATACGCAAGTTATGACAAAAATGGGAAAAATTTGGGCCCATGCTCAAAATCCTAAACTAACCCCCCTAAAATGGTCTCTACATCACCTCGAGTCTATAGCCCAAAAATGAGGTTACATTTCTTATCGGATAAAATTTATATACAAAATTTCTTGGTCATATTCCACAAAAATACAGTCAAATTATTAGGATTCAAATATACCATAGTGTTCCACTCAGAAAATAAAACAACTAGACAAAACATTCACTTATTTCATTGAGAAATGACCGAGGTATCGCAATGTAAAGTTTTCACCAATTTACAATGTATAATCAGCTAAAAATGGCAATTTTACCTCAAAATGCATTACAAAATTAAACTTTGGAGTCCCCAAAATTTTCCTTGTGAAATTTAATAGAATTTAGCCTTTTGAATTGCTAAAATCGGAGTTACAGATCAATAATTATGCTTGTTTGAAGGTTTTATATGTTGGCTGCCTTGCGACCATGTCTTTTATAGGCTGGCCACACTACCTATGCCAGAGTCATGTAGATGCATGCATAGTGCATACGAGTGTGTGTTCCATTTACATACAGCAAATAAAAGCATGCCCTCTGTGTGCACGAAGTCACGACGCTGCTATTGTGGCATCAACTTTCCTTAAAATTTCTCCAGAGTATTCCGAGCCCATCCAATGTTCGTTTTCCGCAAATAAATAATGTAAACACATGGATTTTGATATTTTGAATCTAAAAATGAAGCCAAAATTCCCAACAGCACATCCTACAGATAAATAAGGGTCCCACTTCTTTCTGGCTAATTTTGGCTAAAAAAACTAGGGGGGGTCAAAATGCACTCGAAGGCCCCCGCCATGTGATGAAAGATCATTTTAGGCTATATTCATCTTTTCAAAGCTGACCATGCCATTAAAATTCCATTTAGAGCACATTTACATAGGTTTTTATAGAAACCCACTTTTTAACTTCTAATTAAACTTATTTTGTAATTTCATACTTAAACTCACACGAGGACCCCCAACCCTCATGCCAACCACACCCCTATCCTAGTTTGTTCATTCTAAAATTGATGGAACCATCAGAATTCCACTCTGAGGTTGTTTACTAGGACTTTATCCATAACTTATTTTTACAGTTATAGCTTCCCATTTAACCCGACAGTCCATGTAAATCACTAACAACTCATCAAACAACCACATCAACAGTTCCAACAAGTTAAAAATAGCCTGAGGTCACTATGTACATTCTCAACTCCATAAAATAACTGCAGAAGCATATAAATAACTTGGAGAGTCATTACAACAAATATCTCAGGGGCTAACATATTTCAGAGAGGATAGTTAACAATAAAAGGATTAGTAGTACAATTTCTAGTAGTGAGTAGTACATTTTGGCTAGGAGTACAATTTCTACTATGGAGCAATTTTTTTTCATTTCTTTGTGTAGAAAGAGCAGGTTGTAGAAAACCCAATCTTCATTGGAGATAAGAGTTTTGCTGAACTTTTGTTGATTGTTTTTTGGATTTCTTATTCTTGAAAATTAATTTAATTGAATAGAATTCATTTGGTAAATTACCCATATTCTATTTCACAATTAGTTAAAAAAAAACCCCAATACTTCTAGGGGGATAATATAGACCATTATATAGTAATTGGCTAGTGGGTGTTGGATTTTACTTGATTTATTGATGAATCCTTATGGGTTTTGTTATTTGACCATGTTTTATGAATGGGTTGACATTTCAAACTTAGTCCTAGCTTAGGCTCTCCATTTATACTTGAAAGGGCTACATGAAGTGAGGTTAAATAATGAATAGTCATTACTATGTTGAATTCATAAAATTTTCTTAAGATCGGTGGTTTTTGCTAAGGTTGAGGTGTTATGTATTGACCCTATAGTAGCTTGAGAAAGTTATTATGGAAAGTTGATCTTGAGTTTGACAGAACCTTGATCAAATGTTAGATTCACTTGGCCTGCCCATGTAGATTCATCATCCTTTGAGTATTTTCTAATACCCATGTGAATTACTACTTGTGTGTCTATTTATCTTCCCTAGAAGCTACTTAAACTCTTGATATTTGATTTTATTACTTCATTTTATGATAATTTCCCCTAAAATTTACCTTTTGACTATTATTTATTTTTATATGTTGTTTGCTCATACTATAAAAGATTAAAACACCAATGTTACTTCTTGATTTGAACTCTAACCTAGTCATTTCTCCATGGGTTCTACCCTGACTCCAATTTGGATAAGTATACTTTTGACGACTGCACACACTTGAACTTGAGAAAAGTGTGTTGATGCGAGAGATCAGGAGGGGGAAGGAGGGAAGGGGAGAATAGTTGGTGTCAATTAAATCAGGAAAAATGCACTCATAGAATAGTTGGTAGATCAGATCCAATAATAAAAAGACCTCTTTAGGGACAAGAAAGGCTAGACCTTTATCCTACGTTAGCTTTGTAGCTTATGAGACTTGAGTTACCTATATTCTAACTCTAATTAATTTTAGTGCTCAATACTACTCCTAAAATATAGATTTATGCTTATACACTCAATCAAGTAAAATTCTCAAATCATATCATTTAGTCTCATTGGAATTTAACTCAAAATCTAATACTCATCTCAAATCATCATTCTCTTTAAATTAAAAAAAAACATACTTTCAAGATTACTAATATATAGCCAAAACACTTTTCTCAAGATGTCAGTTAATTCAATACTCAAACTTGGTTAATATTAAATGCTTATGTTCTTCCAAAACTCAATAAAATATGCATATACTCATATTGAAATCATACTTTATTTAATGCATAAAATTAATCAATCTTAACTTAAAACAATGCATAGTAAAGACATGATCATTAACTCAAGTAGAATCCATGAAAAAGTAGCCATGAACAACATTTCCAATAATTTGATAATTATAAATGATAATAATCTCAATGCAGAATTTAAATAAACTCAATAAAGGAAAAATTAACTCATTTGGGATTCAATAACAACGAACAAAAAATCTACCCGAACTCAATTACAATAAAATCTAGGTGTTGGGTGCATAGAAAAACTCAATTCAAATGCTATAATAGCCTTACATACTTGAAGATTAAAACATTACTCAAAATTAAAAGACCTTAGTAGAATAGTTTGAACCCTAGCTTTCTATCCTCTTGGACTTGCACTTAAAGTGTTCTACGTAATAATGAAGGTATGGGTACTATTGGATACCAATAATAAGGAATTTATTCTAATCCTAAAACATCTAGGGTTTAATTATAGAAGGATGAGAAAAGAAGAAAGTGACTCTCCTTAAAATTGATAACAAGAATTATGAAACCATCATAGTCCTATCTACGACTCATAGACTAACTTTCATGATTTCTTGAGAAAAGAGGGCCTGGGTTGACGACCAGTCTTTTATAGGTCATAGACCCATTGATGGGTTGTATATTGGTCTCATTCTATTGATGGTGGTCAAAATTCAGAGACTATAATTTTGGGCCTTGAACTACAAAATATTAACTACATATCATGGTCTAGACTATAGGTTGTAGAATCCATAGACTTAAATGGGGGATTGGACTATGATGCCTGGTCTATGGGTCGTAGAATATCTTATGGATCATAGACCTAATTTCATGAAAATTAGATAAGTTTTTCTACTCTTAATACCTCATCAATGAACCCCATTTATGATTGGTAGAAGTATTGATAAACTGTAGAGTCCATATGTAGATTGAGTCGACAAAGTCTAAAATACTTTTTATGTGTGGAAGGGAACCACGAGATCTATATATAAACCATAGAACCTTCTATGTGTTGTAGAATTCTCCTCGTGGTCACTGACAATGACAACTTTTTCCAAACTTTTTTGAGACTTTCAAAGCTATTCAAGGTAGGATACAGTTTTCATAATCACTGACAATGACAACTTTTTCCAAACTTTTTTGAGACTTTCAAAGCTATTCAAGGTAGGATATTTTAAGGGGTATTACATACCATGAACATAATTAACTCAAATCCCATAAACTATGTAGTCAACATAGGATAGGGGCTATGCCTCTCTCTTCACAATAAGAAACTTTTATAATGAATCCATTAATGTTACATCCCTTGCTTTGGCAAGGTATTGGATGTCATTGGCAATGACAACTATTTGATGTATCATCACTAGCTTATGCATGGTGATTGTCAATTAGAGAAACTCTTCAAGAGTAAAAATATATTATTTAAGTGAGTTGTACATGCATATATTGTTTATATTTTAAAACTTGTATGGCATATAGATGTTAAATTGAGTTCTTTCCTTGAGTACCTTTGATGTATTGTTCTACTCAGCCATCTTACATACCGTTCATTCCACGTATTGATGATAATAGGCGTTACATTATTTATTTTATGATACAGATACAGGTGCTAGGGATCTTTAGCAAATATTTCATTGAAGATGTGTTCCATTCTGGATACTGGGGAGACCTCCTTGCCTTCAGAGGAATCTATTATTTGAGTCTCTTTCTTTTTGTAGACTTTTGAGGTAACCACAGACCTATCTTGATACCTTCTTATAAGTTAATAGAGACTTTATAGACTGAGCCAATAGAGTTAAAGTGGAGTCTTTTTTCTTTTTCAAAGTTGATTTCGAAAACTATTATTTGTTTGAGTTGAGATATTGTGAAATCTTGAAACTATTTTGATATGATGATTTAAATGCCCACTATAGTATTTTCCTTAATTTCATTGAGTCTTCCCTTAATTGAACAAGTAATTGGGCCAAGTGATTTATTTAGGAACCAACAATAGTTTTTGAGTGCCAACCACACATAGAATAACCCCTCAGGGCGCAACACATTATCTCAAAACATCAGTACTTTCGTGCATGGTTCCCTCGGTCCCAATAATATTGATTGAATTATTCTTTGCTACCAAAAATTTAATGTTGATAGAATTACTGTTTGCAATAGAAAAAATTAAGCACAAGTTTACTAGCTTTCCAAGTGTTAACATAAAGTCTATTTTTAAGATGTGATTGGTAAAAGCTAATAAAGCTTTTGTATCCAATGATTTAATCCTCGTTGATCAATTTGTTTACATCTTAAAAATTCCAACTATTAGTTAAAATAAATGCATGTCAATTAACTCATAATAAGATATGATATCTTTACTTATATTGAACATTGAACACCAATTTTGGGTAATAAATAGGTCATGACTTATGATTCATAGTTGAATTGAAATTTCGGAAACAAACACATGGACATTTGAACATTCTACCATGAAATGGAATGTGGGTTTAGGTTAAAAATAAATGAGTCAGATTAAAATGAGTTGGATGTGTTCAGTTCAAATGTGAATTAGGTAAATTTTTAAAAAAGAATTACAAAACAAAGCAAACATAGTAGTATAACATGGAAAATTGAGTGGGAAAATGGTCTCGTTCGAATTTTAGAGCCATCGGATCGAAAAAAAGCTTTCAATCCAAAACAATTTCCACAGGTTATGCACTCCCAAGGAACAACGCGCCTGGGATGTGGACATGCCTTATACTATTTTTTAAATTTTTGAGGGGAATAAGGAAACTCGTTCGGAGAATTTTTGGAAAAAAATACACTTATCCGCGCACGAGTGCATCGCGGACCTGTGTAAATTTCGAGGAAAATTTATTTTGTTTCATGAGGGGTATTTTAGACCTTTTCTAACCCCTCCTAAGTTCAATAAACGAATATAAGAGATCTTTTACATCAAGCCAAGTCCAAAGAATTTCTACCAACTAAGTTTTTGTATGAGTTGATAGAAGGGTCAATCTCAAATGACCATATCTCCTAAAGTATAAAGGGTTAGGTGAACTATAATATATCAAATCTAAAATATTTGAATTAGCTTTCCAACTCATCCAATTTTGCCTTAATCAGACTTCAGAGTAGAAAGTTATGACCTTTTTAGTAAAGGAGTGCAGAGCTGTTTGAAGGTCCGGGCTCGGAGCGTGTCGCAGACCCAATGCGGATCCTTTCTGGATAAGATAAATGACATTTTCTATTTTTATTTTTAGGGTATTTTTATCCTTAAATCTTTGGAAGTCTATTTAAGGTCCCAAAATGTATAAAACGCCAGTTTTCATAATCAAAACCTTCTCTTTCACTCCTAAACATAAACGCTCAAGAATCATCAAGAAAGTCATCAACCTAGGATTAGATTTCAAGATTCATCCTCAAGGTGAGTTATTCTTCATAAATTTTAATCTTTCCAACCCAAATTTCTTCATCTATTCATGGAACTCTATAGGGTTTTAAATCATAACCTAGAGTTTCAAGAAAACTAATTTAAGAATCCCAAGAAAGGGTTTTTTGATTCTTTTTTTCAAGAATTAGGGTTCTTCATCAAGAACTCTAAAGATTCTAAATCAAGAATCAACAATCAAAGAGAAGCTCTTCAAATAATGTCTTTCCAAGTTCTTCCACTCTAAAAGAACTACCGAGATTGAGGAATTTCTCCGAAAAAGCTAGTATTCATAAAAGTTCAATGGTAATATCAACTTTTCAGGTATGTAAGGCTAAACGAAAATATGAGATTATACTTTCATGTGCCCCATAGATGGTCTTAGATGAGATTTGAAGGTTCTTGAGTTTACATGCATAATTCTTGATTATTTTTTTGGAAAATAATATTTACTACATGTATTTTCATATGTTGATGATCATCATAAACTTGTTTTCTTGAATTGAATATTTTTCATGAGATATGCATAAACCCTACATGTTAACTTTTAAAAGCATGCATGAAAGAAGATAGGGATTGAGTCTAGAGTCTAGATTGAGAATGTCAATAATGATCATGATTGTGATATGAGAATGATGATGAGTTGATAGAACTTGATAGCGCTTTAAGTCTCCATAAATGAACTCTAATGATTTGCCTATTCGATTGTTCCCTAATGATTGTTCTAATCCTTGAGCTATTGATTGAGATATTGACCAATAAAATGATTAGAGTCTACGAGATTGATTGAAAGATTGTGCCTCCATGAGGCTGATTGAGATAGTTTGATTTGATGAATTATTTTATAAGCATTGAGTCATGGAAGGAGTATTGAGCATCGAAAGAGTAAGATTTAGTCCAACTCACACCCTTCAAACTACATAACTAAATGTAGGTGAGGATTACGACCATTATATCACTTTATATTGAGGTTCCCTCTGATTAGAAGCCCCTAAAATCAATAGAGGACTTGTGGATTGTTGACTCCATTTGGACTTGTCCGTGTGGTTACGATTCATTCTCTACCTAGCAAGTATATAATGCTATGGTAATATCAGTGTGATTGTTGTACAACCACGGCCTCATAAGTGATTATTGTCGTATAAGAGAAACTCCCAAAAAGTTCCAAATTGAGTTATCTGAGTTGAGATGAGATATGATGAGATGAGATGAGATAAGTTGAGATAAGTCTGATTTGATTGATCAGTTGATTGGTTGATAGGTCACTTGTCTACTCTTTATTCTTACTTTAGATAGACATTTGATATGTTGATTGTTACTATCCTTGATGTTGGTTGTTGTTTTTATATTATTCTATTTGTTTCGGTTTCATTCAACTATTTTACATACCAGTACATTCCACATACTAATATCCCCTTTTGGACTATATCATTTCATGATGTAGATACAAGATTTGGAGATCGCAACAGGCGCATCGTTGAGGATTTGAGACGTTCAGCTGATTGGTAAGCCTCTGATTTTATGATGCAGATATACGAGATAGAGATCATCAGCAAGCATTTTATTGAGGATCTTTTGACGTCCAGGCGGATTGGTGAGCCTCCCCTACTTTGGAGGATTCATATGATATTTTTCATCTTGCTTTAGAGTTAGATTTGATTAGATTTATTTTGATTGAGGTAGTCATGGATCTGTCAATGGCACCACTTGATAGTGATAGAGGCTTCATAGACTAGAGTCGAATGTTAATGTTAAGGCTTATTGAGCTAGTTTCTTTCTACTACCCTTTCCATTTATAATATTATTTTGAGAATAGATGAGATATGCCCATTTATTTCCTTATGTCTTTCGCTGATTAGTAGAGTCTATTGATTGAATAAATGTGATGAGACCAAGTGATTCGCTTGGGGACTAGGAATAGTCTCTGAGTGCCAGTTGCATCTAGGGTACCCTCCCGGGGTGTGAAAAACTTGGTATCAAAGCATGAGTTCAATGTCCTAGGGAGTCTATAAAGCCGTATCTATAGGAACTTATTTATGGTTATGAGGGTCCCACTTCTTTAAATGTGGGACTATTGACATTTAGGAAAAGTTTCCCATTCTTTAGATTGTAAATTATGCGATGGAGCTATCTCCTAATAAATCTATGATGATTCGTGTGTTTCTCTAAACCTGTCGACTATTCCTCGTTCAAGAAGTGATAGAGATAGTAATGTTTAAACTCTTATCGATGAGATCCTCTAGAATAAGTAATCAAAATGGTAAAGAGACTGTACCAGGCTTGAGAGAAGCCGACCAGTGTGCTAAGTTGATTGACTAGAAAGAGTGCACTATTAATCGTATAAATGGTGCATTGATTTAGGTCTAGATATACCCAGACCCTTTTTTTCTCAAAACTTGCTTCCAATGTTACCCATGAGATAGAAACTTATATCCCCAAAGAGTTTAATGCTTCCATCGAAGAGTGAGATGTGAGGTCTTATAAACCCTCAATAGAATTGAATCATCCCAGAGTTGGAAGGATGATGATGGAAAAATGGGAGGGGATAGCAAAAGTGATGGTTGGTCTAGGGCTTATAGTTAGAGTTATGTACTTATTAGGTAAGTAATGAGGTGATGAGTCAATTGCCACAAGTTTTGATGAAAGAGTCGTAAGTACCCTATGATTTTTATGATGAGGTATAGAGGAAAAATTATTGCTAGAATGTGTAAGAGCATTCTTAAACTAGAAGGAAGTTTATGTTGATCTGTTGTAGTATTCATACTATTGAGTGTAAAGTGTAGGTGTTGAATAAGGGAAAAAAGTGCTTTAAATATAATAGGTCCAAATTAGGCTTATGAATTTTAAGTGACAGTTCATGAGGATTCATTAAGTTATAAGATTTATTGAGTTAAATAAGGAGATATGACTGAATAGGTGAGTGGTACTGAGTTATAAGGAAAGTGATGCTATGTGCAGAGTACAAGTGTCCCTTAGGTAAGATGACTGAAATGAGAATAGATCAATAGATAAGAAGAGACTTGAGATATATACCCATGATTGTGTAAAGATGTGTGAAACCCTAAGCTATGACTGCTATAAGAATCTAGATAGTATATTTGAGTTATCAATGTAGAGTAGGCTGATGTAAGCATTTCTTGTCATCCCGAGCAACTAAGCTGATTGGGACGTATGAATAGAAGATGATGAGTTTTTCCCTTACAGTCTAAGTCTCATACAAATGAGTTTACGAGAGCACAGGAGTTGAGCATTAGTAGGCAAAAGAAGACGTTAGATTGTAAGAGTTGTGGGAAATGGTTATATACTCCATTAAGAGTAGCAAATATATAGAGAGATTTCTATAGTGACAAGAGGAAGCTGAGAGTGGTATCTTTGAAGAGAGTCTTAATGGCTAATTTATTTATATGACTATAGAATGATAGAAGAGTTTAAGACACCTATTATTGTGAATAGTGATTCCTCAATCGTCTGGAGGTATATTCTTATAGCCTAGCAGAGGGAATTGATTTGCAAAACTTGAGAGATAACCCTTGAGCTAAGAGGGAGATGGTGATATGATAGATTAAAGTAGATCTTGAGTGTTTGATGGTGATAGGTTGATTTGGATAAGGAATTAATTTTTGTTATCTCATATATTCCTT
This sequence comes from Solanum virginianum, assembly GCA_000787875.1. NCBI lineage: Eukaryota > Viridiplantae > Streptophyta > Magnoliopsida > Solanales > Solanaceae > Solanum > Solanum virginianum. The sequence goes on along the minus strand of DF357444.1, from coordinate 116,893 downwards.
ATACTTCAGTGAAGATGATAATATATTCCCATCCAGTATATGACTGCCATGCCCATGGCCTAGTCCCATATACCACTTGTTGATTGTTATTAATGTTGAGTTATGAGGATAAAAAGTGATGAGTTCATTCATTAATTTTGATCTGACGCCATGGATCTAAGTGTTTCCACCCCTATGTTGAATGAGATATGACCTGAGTTTTACACTACGTGTAGTTCTGTGAACTCAGAATGATTCTTGATATACGAGAGAGATTGTACTTCATTATAAAAGTTCTAAGACAAGATTTCTCAATTGAATTGTGCTAGTGATCACCGTTCCAAGTTCCTTAAGTGATCCTGTCTTCCCATGTCTTGATAGAAATACCGATGATAGTAGAGGATTGATGGTTGATGGGAGAGAGTGAGAGTTCATTATTATGGTGCTATCTTATGCATGCACTGACCCTCAGCTTGTTATTCCATTATTGATGGTAGGATGTAGAGATGACGAGTTCTCCTAGGTCTAAATTATGATATTGATGATAGTAGACGAAGAATGAGGATAGATGATAAGGAGTGAATGTATCCTTATTGTGACATTAGTATTGTACTTGTGTCATATAGGGATAGAGATTAGGAGGAGGAGAGAGATGAGATCTTATGATGTGCAATAGATAGGTAAGAGTATGATGGTGTGTCTTTAAGTGGGAGCTCATTGAATGATGGTGGTAGAAGTGCTAACTAGGCTTGAAAATTCTAAGATAGAGTTGAATGGTTAATAGGCTTAAATACATGGTTGTTATTATGTTTCGAGTGGGAATTCATTGAATAATGGAGGCAGAAGGGCTAAGTAGGCTTGAAAATTCTAAGACATAGTTAAAGTGGTGAGAGTGATAGGCTTGAATGCGCGAGTATTAATGACAGACTATCGAAAACTTCATGATAGTGAAGTAGTGAAGAGGACTAGTGGTCTTTTAATAAAAGCCCTTGTGGAAGTATAGAGCTAAGTATAGAGGATTAACTTTGTACGAATATGATTGTCTTAAGGGTAACACATTAAGGCTCAGAAGTAGGCTTGAATGAAATAAGAGGATGTGGATAGCTAAATAGTTGAATAGGAGCTATAGGCTTAACTTGATAGAGTAGAGTGTTATGAAAAGGAGTACAATTGAGCTGAGGTGCTAAGCTTGAGAGTCATACATAGAGACTTATGTATCAATGGTCACATTCTCAATTGAAGTTGATGGTTTCCTTCCTGAGTACGAAGGATTGATTGTCGAAGTTTTTAAATGATTTGAATTATTGAGCTTTGACATTCCATTCGTGCTTGATGGTGAAAATTTCTAAAAAAGTATCTCTACTCTTGATCAGAACTAATTTGTCTACTCTAAGTGTCTTGTGATTGTCCAAATTGGTTGATTGAGTATTGAAAGGAGTCTTGATCGTTATTTATGCCTGATGATAATAATGTTGAAGGTAACATCCTTACCCTTAACTAAATTGATTGTCTTTTCTTGAGTTGATTGTCTATTCTTGAGTCTGAGTAGAGATTATTGATGGTGATGAGGAGTCGAAAGATTGACTGATAGATGTGAATGTTGAGATGAGTTTTAAGTCTATTCGTGCTTTAATATCCACCTTTACTCATCATTCGAGGACGAATGATCCCAAGAGGAAGATGATGTAATGCCTGATAAAATTATCAAAAATACCCCTAGAATAGAGATGTGCAGTAACGTATCTTTCCATGCCCCATTTGCGAATTCTAGACTGGATATGCAATCAACATGAAAAGTTGAGTGAGAAAATGGTCTCGTTCAAATTTTACAGCCATCGGATCAAAAAATAAATTTTTGATCCAAAACAATTTCTAGAGGTTGTGCGTGCCTGGGATGCGGACATGCCTTATATTTTTTTTAAATTTTCGACGGGAATTAGAAAAATTGTACGGAGAATATTTGGAAGAAAATACACTGATCCACACCCAGAGTGCGTCATGGACCAGTGTAAATTTTGAGGCATTTTTCTTTTATTTTGTAAGGAGTATTTCAGACCTTTCCCAACCCCTTCTAAGTTCAATAAACAAATATAAGAGATCTTTTTACATCAAGCCAAGTCCAAAGAATTTCTACCAACTAAGCTTTCGTATGAGTTGATATAAGGGTTAACTTCAAATGACCATATCTCCTAAAGTATAGTGAGTTAGGTGAACCATAACATATCAAATCGAATATATTTGAATTATCTTTCCAATACGTCCAATTTCATCGTAATCAGAGTTCAGAGTAGAAAGTTATTACCCTTTTAGTGAAGGAGTCCAGAACTATTTGAAAGTCTACGTCCGGAGCGCATCACGGACCCATCGCAGACCCTTTCTGAATGAGATAAATGACGTTTTTCATTTTTATTTTGAGGGTGCTTTTATCCTAAAGTCTTTGGGGTCTATTTAGGGTCCATAAATGCATAAAATGTCAGTTTTCACAATCAAAACTCTCTTCTTCACTCCTAAACATAAACACTCAAGAATTATCAAGAAAGTCATCAAGCTAGGATTAACTTCAAGATTCATCCTCAAGGTGAGTTATTCTTCATAAATTTCAATCTATCCAAACTAACTTTCTTCATCTATTCAGGAAACTTCAATAGGATTTTAAATCATAACCTAGGGTTTCAGGAAAACAAATTCAAGAATACCAAGAAATGATTTATTGATTCTTCTTTTTCAAGAATTAGGGTTCTTCATCAAGAACTCTAAAGATTCTAGGTCAAGAATTCAAGAATCAAATAGAAGCTCTTCAAATAATTTCTTTCCTAGTTTTTCCACTCTAAAAGAACTATCGGGATTGAGGATTTTCTCTAGGAATTCTAGTATTCTTTAAATTTCGATGGTAATATTAACTTTTCAGGTATGTAAGGCTAAACTGAAAGTATGGGATTGTTCTCTCATGTGCCCTATAGATAGTCATAGTTGAGTTGAAAGTCTAATGAGTATATAGATGATTCTTGAATGTTTTTATTTTGAAGATTTTCTTAAAAATTATATTTCTTACATGTATTTTCATATGTTGATGATCATCATAAACTTATCTTTTTTGAATTGAATATTTTTCATGAGATAA